>JAUTDX010005098.1:0-18213 GCA_030844895.1 Ambrosia x helenae | reverse complement strand
AGGGACCCCCCCGAATCTCCTATCCTATAGTAGACGCTAATTATAAGTTTAACCAAACTAAAATTGGGTGTCTCGTTGGACATTCAGTTGGTGTAGGTCAAAGAATAACTGAACAACAGTTTATAAAGGCATGGAAATTCTCTCATTCTTGGAAATAATTTTATAGCCTAATGTACACCCCTATTGGGTTATCCACAGGACCCCCGAATCTCCTATCCTTATAGGAGAAGCCTAATTATAGTATTAACAAATAAAATGGGTGTCTCGTTGGACATTCAGGTGCTGTAGGTCAAAGAATACTGAACAACACCAGTTTATAAAGGCTGGAAATTTCTTACTCTTGGAAATAATTTTATAGCCTAATGTACACCCTTATTGGTTTAGTCACAGGACCCCGAATCTAATCTCCTATCCTTCATAGGAGAAGCCTAATTATAGTATTAACAAACTAAAATGGGTGTCTCGTTGAAATTCAGGTGGTGTAGGTCAAAGAAACTGAACAACAGTTTATAAAGGCTGGAAATTCTTACTCCTGGAAATAATTTATAGCCTAATGTACACCCTTACTACTGGGTTAGTCACAGACCCCGAATCTCCTATCCTTATAGAAGAAGCCTAATTATAGTATTAACCAAACTTAAATGGGTGTCTCGTTGGACATTCAGGTCTGTAGGTCAAAGAATACTGAATTACAGTTTATAAAGGCTGGAAATTCTTACTCTTGGAAATAATTTTATAGCCTAATGACACCCTTACTGGGTTACTCACAGAGACCCCCACGAATCTCCTATCCTTATAGGAGAAGCCTAATTATAGTTATTAACAAAACTAAAATTGGGTGTCTCGTTGGACATTCAGGTGTGTGTAGGTCAAGAATACTGAACAACAGTTTATAAAGGCTGGAAATTCTTACTCCTGGAAATAATTTTATAGCCTAATGTACACCCTTACTGAGTTAGTCACAGGACCCCGAATCTCCTATCCTTATAGGAGAAGCCTAATTATAGTATTAAAAAACTAAAATGGGTGTCTCGTTGGACATTCAGGTGCTGGTAGGTCAAAGAATACTGAATTACAGTTTATAAAGGCTGGAAATTCTTACTCTTGGAAATAATTTTATAGCCTAATGTACACCCTTATTGGGTTAGTCACAGGACCCCGAATCACCTATCCTTATAGGAGAAGCCTAATTATAGTATTAACAAACTAAAATGGGTGTCTCGTTGGACATTCAGGTGCTGTAGGTCAAAGAATACTGAACAACAGTTTATAAAGGCTGGAAATTCTTACTCTTGGAAATAATTTTATAGCCTAATGTACACCCTACTGGGTTAGTCACAGGACCCCGAATCTCCTATCCTTATAGGAGAAAGCCTAATTAGAGTATTAACAAACTAAAATGGGTGTCTCGTTGGACATTCAGGTGGTGTAGGTCAAAGAATACTGAACAACAGTTTATAAAGGCTGGAAATTCTTACTCTTGGAAATAATTTTATAGCCTAATGTACACCCTTACTGGGTTAGACACAGGACCCCGAATCTCTATCCTTATAGGAGAAGCCTAATTAGAGTATTAACAAACTAAAATGGGTGTCTCGTTGGACATTCAGGTGGGTGTAGGTCAAAGAATACTGAACAACAGTTTATAAAGGCTGGGGTTTAGGGTTTAAGGTTTAGGTTTAGGGTTTAGGGTTTAGGGTTTAGGGTTTAGGGTTTAGGGTTTAGGGTTTAGGGTTTAGGGTTTTTTTTTTTTGAAAAAGAGGCATCGCCCCGGCAAACTTTTATTAATTCAGCTCCCCCCCCCCCCCCTCCTGGGCATTTTACCATAGAGGGGGGAAACAGGTGTTACAAGACATGGCACAAAGGCCAAACAAAAAAGAAAAACAAACTACAGGGCACGCAGGCCCAAACCAACCATGGAACATACTAGAGGGCACGCAGGCCCAAACCAAATGGTGAAACATACTAGATGGCACGCAGGCCCAAACAAATGAAATGAAAAACATACTACTAGGCGCATAGGCCCATGATAAACAACTAGACTCAAGTGGCCAGCTGCAATCTTCACGTGATCCAAGCAAAAATAGTCCATGCCCAGATTGAAGCCCAAACTAATACTAACCATGATCCAAACCATCCCCTGATGTCCGAATACATTCCAGCTCCAAACCAATCTCTACATTAAGCAATTTAAGCCCAATCAGGATCCAATCTTCAGATCTTTAGGCCCATAGCCAAAGTGGGAGCATCCATGAGTTGTGTAGTCCGGTACTTTGTGTGTAAAATCACACGACGGCCCATGTATAAGCCAAAAAGGAGACCACAATGTAGAAGCCCAAAGTTGTAGATGGGTCCAAGAGCACGCCATTACTACATACCCATCCCTAATAATCATAACCCACCTCAAAACCAAAGCCCATAACCAAGTGAGTTATATCCATAGTCGTTAATTCCGGTACTTTAGGTGTAATAATCACACCTCGGCCCATGTAAGTAGCCGTAATATGGAACCCAATATGTAGGAGCCCATTAAGTGGTAGGTCCGATAGCAATCAAGAAAACTCCATAAATCCTTACGGCCCAGCATACCAACAATCTGGCCCAGTGATATCCGCATAAGTCTGGAGCCCAAAATAACCAAAATCACTAACCCTCCTCTCATAATTATTTGTAGTCCATAAACAGGGAGCTTGATCCCTTAGAATGCGGCCCACGAAAATTTGGTTGGCCAAGCCCAAACCACCCCAAATCACTAATGAAGGGAGCCCAACTATTAATAATCCACATCCAAAAATAAAAAGAAAGCGTAGCCGGCCCATTCACACTCCAAACCAAACACTTCCCTGGCCCAATTCACTAACCATCCAGCCCATTACAAACTAAAACTTTCAAACTCAAATTGGCGCATCCTTTCCCTTCTCTATTCCAATCCGTTTTTTGTGCACCAAGTTTACATCAAGTCAACACCTCAATGAATGCAATCAATCAGTATTAACTACCCTTCCTCATTATTTAGCAAGAATTAAGGAATGATAATTAACCCATTAACAACTTTCCGAAATTATGATCAAGAAGATATGGAAAGTTATCAATGCCTCATTCAAAATTCGGATCATCCACGAACCACCATCCAAACCCGATTAAGAATTGCAACCCAAACAAGATCACAAACTAAAAACAACCTCCGAAATAAGAAGATCCATATTCTATAGAAATGTGATGAACATCATATGAACAACCCGATATTTGATGAGCAACCATGAACATGTCGGATACAAAACAATCATGGAATTTGATCTAAACACCATGAATCGGTTTAGGGTTTAGGGTTTAGGGTTTAGGGTTTAGGGTTTAGGGTTTAGGGTTTAGGGTTTAGGGTTTAGGGTTTAGGGTTTAGGGTTTAGGGTTTAGGGTTTAGGGTTTAGGGTTTAGGGTTTAGGGTTTAGGGTTTAGGGTTTAGGGTTTAGGGTTTTTTTTTTTTTTTTTTTTTTTTTTTTTTTTTGGAAAGGGGACGGTACCCCAGGCAAATTTATATCAAACGAAAATAAAGAAAATACAAAAGGGTTAAGCAGCTAGCCTAGGACAAATCCCCGGACTAGAAAACTGCAAAACCCGCAAAAGGGGCCAAATCACAAAATTATGTGATCCCCGTGGTCCAGTAGTAGAATAAACACATAATTATCCAGTTATCTAAAGATAAACTTAAAATACAATAAAACAAAATATGACTTAATGATGTTCTTCAAAGATGGCATCCACTTATGCTTCTCCTTGTTACTATGCTGAATCATTAGCAAGAATTAGTATTCCATATAGCTTATCTCTTTCTAATCTCATGCTTTGTCCATATCCCTTCTTGATCCACATACACTTCAAGTCGCTGTCTACCATAACAAGCTAGGAGGTTCATACCATGATCTTCTATGTATATAATCGCTGATCATATGCGAGTAGATACCAGTTTAAAAATAGAGTTATGGTAAGATGGCTATATCCCATGATCTTTAAGACTTCCGCAATGCAAAGCGGCTTCATTGGGATAGTCCACCTAGTAGTGTCTCCATAAGCCTTAAATCCGGTTTGGGCTTGCATCTCACTTGGGTGATGATCCTTTTATTGCAGATTGGGCTTGTCCAATTCAGACCCATAAAATATTCCAGCCCAATAACATATACCAGCTTCCAATAAATAGCCTTCATGACATTTTGATGGGCCTGCAGTTTTGGGCCAGGCCTGTCATTTTCTTCATCTTTATTTCGATCAGCATCCTTTGGGCCGAAGTGAACATGTCTCTTGAACTTGAGCTTAATCTTCTTCCATCTCTAGCCATTCTCGAACCCTGGCACTCTTCCTTGTTTCTTTGATGACAAAGCAAATGTTTGTAACTTTCGTTGTGTCTAAGTCCCAATTTCCAGCAACCTGCATACACCAAGTTAAGACATAATAAACCCAACCCCATTCAGATCCCCTCCCAAACGAAGACACACAGATGAAGAAAAGCACAACAATTAAGTAGACTCGGTAAAAGGTTCGGTCCCACTGGTTCGCTAGGAAAAAATAAAATGATTTGTGGAGCATAGCCCACCGAAAAGGCATCAAAAAACCTGTGGGACGCACCATCCTTATCACTCCATATTTAATAGCCTCCATCTTCACAGGCTGAATACCTAATGTTCCCATTTTCCACGCAGAGTTAAGATGGCCAGGCATATGTATTAACCTAGGCAACATTAACGGATTGACAAACACAAAACCTACAGAATAACAAGACCATATATACCGACCACTCAAATGAGAGGACAACATCCTACGGATGGTGTAGATACACCAGATCACTAGCCAAACCCTTCCTCAACAACCCTCCCAACCCAAATAATAGCCCACATCCCCTCCTAGACCACCTTTTCTACTCTCCACTCGTTTGAGCTGAGTGTAACGTGTGCCAAGTGTACCAAACCAAACCCAACCCTTCCCTGTTCGGCTCACAGCAGGCTCCTTCCTGAGCACATCCCAACCATTCCTCCACTTCGCACAAAAGGAAAAAATAAAAGGAATAACTAAGCCTAAAACTAAAAAAGGATTCTCACAAGCAAACTTTGTATGATGTAAAACAAAAATGCGATAGACCTGCCCCCACAGCAATCATCAAATCTGAGCCCCATTACTTATAATATTATTAACAGTGTTAGCTTTTTCCAATACCTGAAAGCCCCATTTCTCACTCGCAATATTTGCCGCCTTGCTAGCATGAATCCTTAGTCCCATTAGCTTACTTTAACAGCATCAGTTATCAGTTGATGTATAACCTCCACAGACCTGCTTTTATTCTGGAATAATCTGATGTTCCTCTCTTGCCAAATAAAATAAACAGTGGCCCCCAACAACAACCTCCATATCACACTATTTACCGATTTGTTTCTGATTAAGCTGTCACAATGGCCAATACATGCAACCCATTCATCAGGAGGTTACTAAAATCACTTAATGTCTGAGTTAAATGCCAAATTCTGTTAGGGATGTCACATTCAAAGAAGAGGTGACTATGACTATCAGGTTGCTGTTTACAGAATGGACAGACCACATCAATATTAGAGTTCCAGCTCAGCATTCTGTCCTGTGTTAGCAGCCGATGTTTGAACGCCAACCATGTGATAAATGCGTGTCGGGGAATACATTGGCTGAACCAGATTGTTTTTATACCAAGATACATTGGTATGATTTCCACAAATGTCATCAAAAGTGGTTTTGGTTGTAAATGGATAGAGTTTCCCATCATTAGCTCGCCATTGGATCTTATCCTTGACTTCCATTCGAAGCCTGGGAGGGGGCTGGTCTAACAGGAATGGATATTTATCATACCATTCTTGAGGCCATTTCCACATACCATTCTCAACCATGTCTGACACTGTACAGTCAAGAGATAGCCCAGCTCGAGCAATCTCACGCTTGGTTATAATATCCCCCAATGGACTATGAACATGCCATTTATCGTACCATACAGATGTATCTTTGCCATCCCCTATGATTGACTCACAGTGGGACCTAATCAACTGTCTATTTTCTAAAATATTCCTCCAGCTCCAGCATGCACCATCTTCAACCCTGATGTCCCAGAAGTTCCTGTATCTACCACCTCGATCTTTCAGTTTATACTCCTTAATCCACTTAACCCATAATGATTCTTTATTCGTGATAATGTTCCAGATGTGTTTGGACATTAAAGCAGCATTTCTGGTCTTCAATGATTTAATTCCTAACCCTCCCTGGCATTTGGGTCTACACACTTCCTGCCAACTGACTCTAGCTTTCCCTTTATGCTGATCACTTTGACTCCATAAAAATTTCCTCATAAGGCCTTCAATCTCATCAATAATGTTAACCGGAAGAGTGAAGACGGAAGCCCAATACACTTGCATAGAAGATAGCACTGATTTAATCAGTTGTAACCTGCCTGCAAATGATAAAAAATTATTCTTCCAATCGCTCACTTTAGCTTTAACCTTGTCAACCAGACATTTGCAATCCTTAGAATAAAGACTTTTTAGATAGCAGAGGAACTCCCAAATATTTGACTGGAAGGTTTCCTTCTCTAAACGGCAATAAAGCTTTAATTTCATTCTTGACCCTACTCCCAACATTGCCAAAGTACATGGTGCTCTTATTCATATTAGGCACTAACCCAGATACCCCACTAAAACTCCTCCAGAGATTTTCGAATTATATTAACTGAATTCTGATCAGCATGCACAAAACACAAACAGGTCGTCAGCAAAACACACATGTGTGATTTTTAGCTCGTCACATCTCCATGATACTGGAAGTTTCCCATCCGAGCAATATTCCTCCTGATTATTAAATTTAAAACTTCCATAAACCAGTGTGAACAGGTATGGAGACATCGGATCTCCCTGCCTCAATCCTCTCTTGCCTTTAAAGTACCCGTGTGGATCTCCATTTACATTGATAGAGTAGGAAGCTGTCGTAAGGCATGTCATGATCCATTTCCTCATATTCTGATGGAATCCAAAATTCACCAGACACTGCTCCATAAAGCTATGATCAACCGTATCGTAAGCTTTCTGAAGATCAATTTTAAGAGCGATTTTAGCCTCTCCCCTTTTTTGTTGATAATTTCTCACTAGTTCTTGAGTAAGGAGAATATTGTCGCATATCATTCGACCCGGCACAAAAGCACTTTGACATTCATCAACTATATGGTTTAAACCCACTTTAATTCTTTCGCACATGATTTAGTAATGCACTTATAAAGAACATTGCAACAGGCAATGGGTCGGAATCAGCAACTGTAACAGGGTTACAAGTTTTGGGAATAAGGAGATGATAGCTGCATTAACTTGAGATAGCAGTTTACCACTTGTGAAGAATTCTTGAATAGCTGCACACACCTCGTCGCCTACAATGTCCCAAGTAGCTTTAAAGAATTTAGATGTGTAGCCATCAGGCCCCGGGGCTTTATCATCATCTATGCTGAACATAGCATCCTTAATTTCCTCCCTTGTTATATCTCTAACCATACCAGTAGCTACATTCTCAGGAAGTTTCTTCGAAAACAGAGTTTCAGGCTGAAGTACTTGATTTACCTGCACTTTTGTCCCCAGCAAGTCTTCATAGTATTTCACAAATTGATTCCCTACCTCATCCCCTTGGAAATAATTGCCATCCGTGTCACATATAGAGCTGATTCGATTCCTATGTTGCATCCCCTTAACCACGTTATGGAAGTACTTCGTGTTTTGATCTCCCTCTTTCAGCCAAGTGACTTTAGCTTTCTGTTTAAGGAGAAGTTCTTCATCAAGGGTGGCCTGCTTCAAAGCTTGAATGTACACTGCTTCCTCTTCTCTCAGCATAGTATTACCCGATTACCCGCAACTTCAACCTGCACTCTTCCAAGTTCAACTCTGATTTTGTCAATCTTCTGTCTTCCCACACTTTCTTCTTTGCTAAATTTTCTCAATGGCCCTTCAACGCTTGCATCTTCTTAACTAATTTAAACATTTTAAATCCTTCAACATTACAATTCCAGCAACTAGCAACAATCTCCTTGAAACCTGTCTTTTTGTCAGGTAATTCATGAATTTAAAAGGTCTAGGTTTCCATCTTTTTCTCACATTCGTAAGGAAACCAGACTAGGGAATGATCCGAAGTCCAGAAAGGCAAGAATTCAGCTTTGGCATTGGGAAATTTATCACTAAAATAACAATTACACATAACCCTATCCAGCTTTTTGAGTAATCCATCAGCTTTACCTGGTGATTTGTTCCATGTAAACCGGAGACCATGCTAGTATGTCCATGTAATCCCACCATACTGCAACATTCTATAAAGTCATCCATAGCACCCCGTTATTTGAGAAGGACCACTCGAGTTTTCACAAGGATGAAGAGTTACATTATAGTCCCCTACAACCAGCCACGAGCCACTATGGAGAGTGCTCTGGAATCTGCATAAGTCTTCCCACAAGGGTCTTCTTCTGTATGCTCTCACATTTCCATAAATAAAAGAACAAAAGAATTCATTTTGACCCGTAGTAGGTTTAATAAGGCATGTATAGCTTGTTCATTCTGGTCAATGACCATTACATCAACATTATTAGGATCCCAGCCCACTATTATACGAATCCAGTTGCTACAATATGCCATATTAGATATCCATTCCCAATTTCGGAAAACTTTGTTACAAACCATTCTATGTTTTCCAGAATTAAGGTGTGATTCCAAAATAACCACAGACACTAATGCCATTTTCATTCATAAGTCTCATGACTTGATCCTGATGAT
The DNA here is from genome assembly GCA_030844895.1 of Ambrosia x helenae. Lineage (NCBI taxonomy): Eukaryota > Viridiplantae > Streptophyta > Magnoliopsida > Asterales > Asteraceae > Ambrosia > Ambrosia x helenae. The sequence goes on along the minus strand of JAUTDX010005098.1, from coordinate 9,415 downwards.
CCTTCTTCCCCAACCCCTAACATTCCAGGTAAGAATTTTAAAATCCATTAACAAGAGTAAGTCTTACCAGCCTCCTTCAATGGTTGACAAGGTTGGTCTTTTCCTATATCCTCCAAGATAACATCATCTTTTTTGCTTATCTCCTGGGCTGTAATACTATCTTTTTTCATGAATACAGCAGTACCATCTGTCTCAGATTCCACTTCTTCTTCTATGACATCCACATTCTGCACATCAGTGGCCTCATCCTCCATTATGTCTTCATCACCCTGCACAGCTTGAATTCCTGCAGGAAAGTTATATATGCTACACAAGTGAGTAAAGTAACTTACAAGAGACTTCTTCCAGCTATTCAAGACTGCTTTCGGTGGGACTTCTTTTTTGGTGATGAAATCAATGGCCTCTCCTTTCTGTTCAGGTGTTAAAAAACCAAATAATGGTTGCTCAATATCTTTGCTTGTTTGTGATGCCACTTCTGATTCATTCATTCAGATTGCCTTGTTGTTCATCCCTCCCTGTTTCAGTGTTTCTGGGTTCTTCATATTCCTCACCTTCCTCATCCAGGAGCTTGAATTTGTTCTCAGTTTCAATGATTGTAGTATTAAATCCCTTACCACCGTTGTTTGTTCTTGCTGGACCATTATGCAAGTGGTTAACTTTCATTTTAGGATCCACACCCACCATTCTATGACTCTTACCAGAAGATGATTCACCTCTATCATAATGATATCCGTTTAGACCATCCGTATGTGCCTCCTTTTGCACGGACTTCTCACTGATCTGTTTAAACTTTTGAATTCTATACCCTCCATTAGTTACATTCCCTCCCATATATGCATTCCCCTGAGTCATCCCATTTTTGTTCTTCTTATTAACCACCATGGTATATCCCTCCTCATCCACATGCATAGGTTGTTTCCCATTCATTTTCTCAGAGCTGTGTTGCTTTTCCCTTGCTAATTCATCAGCATTTTTCGGTCTCTCTTTGCATTGGAACAAGCTATGCCCATAGACTTTGCAGAACTCACATTTAGCTGGTTTATTCTGATACTCGACTTTAACATCAACACTTTGGCCTGTATTATACCTATGTCAGCATAATAAGCTTTAACATATCTGGGAACTCACAGTCTATGTTTATTTCCACCAAGACTCTAGCATATCCTCCAGCTTCATCAGGGTTGGCACATTGTGTTTGGTAGTTTTGTCAAATGTAAGAGGATTACCTATACAGCTAGCCGCCCTACAAATGATTTCTTCATCCCACAATTCCAGAGCAAATCTTGCAAAATAACCCATACCGGGACAGTTTTAGGAGCTATTCTTGTTAGACTCACTCCAGCATCCCATTTTCTCAAAACATAACGGTATATTACCCACCATCCATGGTCCCAACCTTAACACCTCATTCATCCATTGTTCATCCCTGAAATTTGAACATAAATATGCCGGTCCCATTGAAAGTAATATCCTCTATCTTATGAGGCTTCCACATCTTATAGATGTTAAACTTCACATAGGCTAAAGACGGGTTCGACCCCATAAAGTATCCATATAGAAAATTTTTATATCTCTCTCTTTAGCCTTGTTAATAATTCTAGGCTCAACTAAAATAACCTTTTGCCCATCAGGTCTAATAATTGGGGGATAAAATTTGAATTTTACCTGTGAAGTTATTCTTCATCTTGTTGTCAACCATCTCAGCATAAGAAGCTTTTTCTGATTTGGTTGTATTCTCCTCCCCTCCCATCTCAACATCCTTAATGTGTTTATTCTGTTCACCCTGTTTCAACTTTGTCATCAATATTGCTCTGTGATGTAAATTCCACAGCTTTAATAGGTCCAGTGTTCAGCATGGATTTCTTCAGTGTGAAATTCACATTCAGAACCAGGAACATTCCTCTCTTTACCTTCTTTTCTATCCATCTTGTGCTCTAATTCCTGCACCAGCTCTTTAGTTGATTTTCGTTTGTTTGGTTTCATCCTGTTGATCACAACCTACTATCTCCAGGTTGGTAGTTGGTATTAATGAACAAGTTATCCGAGAACTGAATCCTTCTAAATTCCCCAGTAAACTTCTGTTTGGGCATGTTCTTGTTGGCACTTCTGTTTTTTGAATTCCAGATAACATGATGTTTCTTGGTGGGCAGATTCTTCTTCTCTTCCATTATATTCATCAACTCGCTTCTTTTCAACTTTTTGCTGGTTGTCACATCTTCAAAAACAACCTCAGAGCTCACTTTATTTGGGATTTTAATACTTTCCTGATCCGGCTCTCTATCTATCATTTTCCTCTTAGGCTCTATCACCTGAGCACACGCTTGTCCCATATACTTTGCAGAAACTTATTCATAGCATTGAGCAAATCAATCGGGTATACCCAATCACTAGAGTTAGCAGAATTAAATTCCTCTAGTAACCATTTACTAAGATCAAGCTTAAACTCATTTAGAGTTTTAACAACACAATCCTCCCTGTTCCCATTATTTTCGTTGTTTGGTGGGATAGGCAAGAGTTCAACATACGCAGCAATAGCAGCAATGAAATCCATATTAAAAGCATCAATGAACAGAGGTTTACCTGATGTAGCTTCATTTTCCTGATTATTATCAGATTGGATAGAAGGGAGCTCAGTTGGAGCATTCAAACTAAGAAGAGAATTCACTGAATAGATTGAATTGTGATCATCTATCATCTCCCTTGGTTTTGGTTAATGGCACATTGTATCCGGTCCCCCTTCTCCGAATCGCCCTGTTCTTCTTCAAACTTGGCTTCAGCATCTTCAATAAATGTATCCGTTTCATCCTTTTGATCCTCATTCACCCAATCAGCTTCAAGTAATTCCTCTTTTTGATCATCTTCGACTTCCATGCTCTCTTGTTCTCCTGATTATGTTTTCCCCTACCTGTTTGCGAATGCTCTTTTTTGCCCTAGCTTTACCGCTTGCCTCATTATTAACAGGGATATTCTCTTTGTTGGTAGTCTCCTCCTTATAATATTCAGCATCACGGTTGATTTTCAATCCATCATTACCCCTTCGTTTTTTCACCGCACTATCTTTGACACCTAATCCTTTGCTTCCTTTTCCTTTTTCAATTGTTTCTTCATTCGGTTCAGTGTCCGAGTTACCCTCATCCGTAGCCCAAAACTTTCCCGCCAAAATCGATCCGGAGGTTCACCTTTGTTCGTCCCTGCTTTTTTCACTTTGCTTGACTTCCCATAGATTTTATGAAGAAATCGATGAGAGAGAGCTAGTTTGTTGAATCCCTAACCAGCTAGAATTGATAATATTCAGTAGAAAAAGAAAAGAATAAAAGAAACGGTGTGGAACCCTACTAATCTCCAGGTCGCCAAAATCGCACCTTCAAAACACACACAAAAGTCACGCAAAATGAGAATCCTAGGTTTAGGGTTAGGGTTTAGGTTTAGGGTTTAGGGTTTAGGGTTTAGGGTTTAGGTTTAGGGTTTAGGGTTTAGGGTTTAGGGTTTAGGGTTTAGGGTTTAGGGTTTAGGGTTTAGGGTTTAGGGTTTAGGGTTTAGGGTTTAGGGTTTAGGGTTTAGGGTTTAGGGTTTAGGTTAGGGTTTAGGGTTTAGGGTTTAGGGTTTAGGGTTTAGGGTTTAGGGTTTAGGTTTAGGTTTTTTTTTTTTTTTTTTTTGGGAAAGGGGACGGTACCCCAGGCAAATATAATAAAAATAAAACAGTACAAAAGACTAGGCTGCTAGTCCCGGGCCAAACCGCCAGACTAGAAAACAGCAAAGCCTGTAAAAGGGCCAAAAACACATAATTATGTGATCCCCGTGGTCCAAAAATAAAACAAACAAATACCAATCCGCCTATCTAAATATAAAACTAAATAACAAAAGGCCAAATACATCATAGTAAAAAATAGCCCATAAAACGCCACCGATACTTATTTATCTTCTTGCCTTGCATCTTTATTCAAATCACCTTGTCTTCTTATGCCTCTATCCTCCCAATGTATATGCAACTTGAGTCTAGCTATATTCCAAAGACCTGCAATGGTGTTGGACTTCCAAATACTCCTTTGCACTTTTGTAAATGTTTCGCAACATTTGTATAACCAAATCAAAGAACCTCAACCCCAAATTAAAGAAAACAGTTCCCATGGTCTTTAAAAACCTCCACCAAGTTAGTGGCACCATTAGGTCATTAGGTTGTTTTCCTAATCTTATCCTTTTAAATTTTGTTTCGCACCAACAGGTATTGGACCCACAATCTTTATACACCTCCATACACATAATGGCATTGTTAGATCCATACCTATGTGCACTCTTGCTTATCCACCTACCCAAATACCTATCGACATCCCCAACAAACTTACGGGTTAACTCCCAGAATACCCAGCCCAATTCAACTCCAATCCAACCCATCTAAACCAAATAAACTCAATAACCTCATATATTTCAGCCTTGTGCATTCTCCACGGCATGGCCCAGCCCATATGCGATCTATCATTAACTTTATTTGGGCCTGTGTCAAGGTACCAGGCTTCCATTTCCAAACAGTTATACCTTGGGCTGGCCCAATGCCTCTAACTTTCTTATGCTCTTTATTCTCCATGTAAGGTCAACATTTCGGGCCTGAGACAACGGACCAGGCCTGTTACAATTAATGTTCCAAATACAATTAGCTATGTAAGATTGTTGTTTCTTCATCTGATGGTACTTAGGCCCACTTATCACTTGAAGCTCTTATGGTCTTTATTTGAAAAAACTTCCAGCTTAGAATACTTGCTTCCTTTTTTCCTTTAACTATCTTGATATTATTGCACTTGCCATCCACCTGCATAATCAATAAACAAAACATTCGAACCCAGCCCTGAAAGAAGCCCATCCCAGACCATGACACACAAATGAACAAAGCTCAACAGTAAGGCAGACACAGGGGGAGGTTCGGTTACACTGGTTCGCCAGGAAAAAATAAAAAAGACACACTAGAAATACCGCAGAAAAGTCATCAAAAACCCCAGAGTAACACTCCATCCTTATCACTCCAAGGTGTAAAGCCTCTAACTCCATAGGCTCAATTCCTAGAATCCCCATTCTAGCCGCTGAATTAGAGTGACTCGGCAAGTTATAAATCCCAGGCAACTCTAATAGAATAAAAAGACCACATACTAAACCAGGACACATGTGACTGACTAAATGAAACGACATATCCAATACACAAACACACTCAAAAGAGAAGACCCAATACTAAGGAAGGTGTTTACACACCAGATCACTATCCCATCCTTCCTTCAAACACCCTCCCCAAGCCATATTAGTCCCAACCCAATATCCTAATTCCTCCGTCCTACTCTCAACTCTCTTATAGTGGTGCAAAGTGTGCAAAGAGTACCAACCCCTACCCTCCCATGCCCGTCAAAGCTCACCAGAAGCTCGCTCCAGCTCCATTCCCAACCAATCCTCCACTGCTTGACCCAAAGTAAAAACAAGACTACATAATAACTAACAAAAATATACAGGATTCTCATTTGCTCACCTTTTATGCAATATAAACCACTGTGCTAGTGCTGCTATCTTCCTGCCAGTTGACTTCCTTGCCGAGCACAATTATCATCAGATTTCTTTGATTTCTCCACAACCTCAAATCCCCACTTCAGACTAGCTTGTAATGCCATTGTGCTAGATCGAATAGTCAGGCCCATAAGCTTATAACGAACGGAATCCACAATTAGCTTGTGTACCTCTTCTGCAGTTCTCCTTTTCATCTGAAATAATCTAAGATTTCGTTCCTGCCATATAAAATAAACAGTGGCAGCCATAATAATCTCCAAATTATGCTCTTAATAGATTTATTTCTTGTCAGCCTGCTACAGTGAGCTATACATTCAATCCAGACATCCGGAGGGTTCTTGAATTCCCCCCAGGCTTGTGTAAGCACCAAATTTGTTTAGGAACATCACACTCAAAGAATAAGTGTTGGTGACTATCTGGGTGTTGCTTGCAGAAAGGACATACTTGGTCTGTTTGGGAATTCCAGTTAGCGAGTCTATCTGAGTGAGGAGCCGATGCTTAACAGCAAGCCATGTAATAAACGCATGTCTTGGGATGCATTGGCTAAACCATATAGTTTTTATACCAATCCACATTCTCATAAGAGCCACATATGTCTACAAAAACAGTTTTCGTATTAAACTCATCAAGCTTCCCACTATTTGCTCTCCATTGCACTTTATCCTTGACACCATGCTTAATTATTGGAGGTGGTTGATCAAAAAGGAAAGGATATTTCTGACTCCATTCTTGTGGCCAGTTCCAAACACCATTTGTCACTATATCCGCCACTTTGGTGTCCAAAGCCAATCCAGCTCGCGCAATTTCACGTTTAGTAATGATCTCTCCCAGTGGGCTGTGTATGTGCCATTTATCGTACCAAACTGATGTACTGGTACCATCACCAATAAGCATCTCACAATGAGGTCTTATCAGTTGTCTATGTTCAAGTATGTTCCTCCAACTCCAGCAAGCCCCATCTCCACTCTAATATCCCAAAAGTTTCTAGCTCTGCCACCTCTGTCTGTCAATTTGTGTATCTTTATCCACTTAACCCACAAGGTATTTTTTGTTAGAGACAACATTCCAGATATGTTTCGACATGAGTGCAATATTCCTGTCTTTTAGGGACTTGATGCCTAATCCTCCTTGACATTTTGGCTTACAAACCTCTTGCCAACTAACACGAGCTTTGCCTTTTAGCTGATCCCCCTGGCTCCATAAGAACTTCCTCATTTGGCTTTCAATATCTTCTACAACATTGGACGGCAATGTGAATACCGATGCCCAATAGGCTTGTAACGAGGACAGAACAGACTGGATTAATTGTAATCGTCCACAAACGACAAGAATTTATTCTTCCAATCTCCACCCTCTTTTCACTTTATCCACAAGGCACTTACAGTCTTTTGAGTAAAGCCGCTTAGATAACAGAGGCACTCCCAGGTACTTAACAGGCAGAGTACCTTCCCGAAAAGGTAAAATGGCCTTTAATATCTTCTTTTATCCGAGTCCCAACATTACCAAAGTACAAAGTACTCTTGTTCATATTGGGAACCAGCCCCGAAACACTGCTAAATTCCTCCAACGATCTTCGAATAATATGACAGAAGCTCTATCAGCATGAACAAAAACAAATAAATCATACCGCAAAACACAAATGAGTTATTTTTAGTTCCTCGCATCTCCAGTGGTACTGAAAGTCACCCATTTGTTCAATATTTCGTTTGATTATCAGGTTAGAACCTCCATAACCAAAGTAAACAAGTATGGAGACATGGGGTCTCCTGCCTCAAGCCCCTCTTACCTCTGAAGTACCCATACGGATCACCATTAACATTGATTGAGTAGGCAGCAGTTGTTAGACAAGTCATTATCCATTTCCTCATTTCCGGATGAATTCCAAAATACATCAGACACTGTTCCATGAAGCTATGGTTCACAGTGTCATAAACTTTCTGAAGATCGATTTTAAGTGCCACTTTAGCTTCACCCCTTTTTTGCTGGTAATTTCTAACAAGTTCTTGTGTTAATAAAAATATTGTCACATATCATTCTACCTGGAACGAACGCACTTTGACAATCATCAACAACATAATTCAGGCCAGACTTCAATCTATCACATATGATCTGGTAATACATTTGTATAAAACATTGCAACAAGCAATCGGCCTAAAATCTGCAACAGTACTGGGCGAATTAGATTTAGGAATTAAAGAGATAATGGCAGCATAACCTGGGTTAGCAGCTTTCCACTTCTAAAAAATTCCTTGATAGCTTCACACACATCAAGGCCTATAATATCCCAAGCAGCTTTGAAAAATTTGATGTGTATCCATCAGGTCCTGGGGCTTTGTCATCTTCAATATTAAACATAGCTGTCGTGATTTCATCAGATGTTACCTCTCTAACCATAGAAATAGCCACTTCAGCAGGTAATTTATTTTTAAACAGATCATCAGGTTGCCATATTGGATTAACTTGACTTTGAGTTCCCAGCAATTCTTCATAGTATTTCACAAACTGATCACCCACTTCATCTCCTTGAAAGTAATTTCCCTGGCAATCACTAATGGAATGAATCCTAGGGTTTAGGGTTTAGGGTTTAGGGTTTTAGGGTTTAGGGTTTAGGGTTTAGGGTTTAGGGTTTAGGGTTTAGGGTTTAGGGTTTAGGGTTTAGGGTTTAGGGTTTAGGGTTTAGGGTTTAGGGTTTAGGGTTTAGGGTTTAGGGTTTAGGGTTTAGGTTTAGGGTTTAGGGTTTAGGGTTTAGGGTTTAGGGTTTAGGGTTTAGGGTTTAGGTTTAGGGTTTAGGGTTTAGGGTTTAGGGTTTAGGGTTTAGGGTTTAGGGTTTAGGGTTTAGGGTTTAGGGTTTAGGGTTTAGGGTTTAGGGTTTTTTTTTGGAAAAAGAGGCATCGCCCCGGCAAACTTTATTAATTCCCGAAGGACTTCAGGTCCCCCCCCTCCTGGGCATTTTACCATGGAGGGGGGAAGACCAAATGATACAAACAAAGGGCCAAAGCCCAAACAAGAGTGAGACATACTACTAGGCACGCAGGCCCAAACCAACCATGAAACATACTAGAGGGCACGCAGGCCCAAACCAAACAGGAAACATACTAGAGGGCACGCAGGCCCAAACCAAAAAGATGTGACATACTAAAAGGCACACAGGCCCAAACAAGATGTGAAGCAAACATAGGCACGCAGGCCTAAATTAAATCCAAGAGCATACTTGAGGGTGATCCAATCCAAAAGCACTCCATGAATTACCCAAGTGACATTACCACTTGAGGGTGATCCAATCCATAAGCCCAATGTGCATCATAAAATCCAAACAATGTAACCAAATCGTACAGAAGCCGAACGAACATCATCCTCTCATCCTAGGCCCATAATGTTAACCCATAATCATATTACCCGTACTTCATGTGCAAAAGGCACTCTTCGGCCCATGTGTTAGCCGTTATAGGGAAGAACTAGGCCCATGAGTAAATAGATATCAATGTAAACCTTCGCCCCACTGTCATCGCTACAATTGTGTAAGATTTAATATTAGGCCCAATGACAAGCATCATTCAATCTTCAAACCAACCTCCAAAGAGCCAAAAAACTCGGCCCACGTAAACATATATCCGGCCCATGTTTAAAATTCAAATCCACTTCCCCAAACAAACAAACAAGGAACCTGGACATTATTTAGTCCCCATGCATGATGAATCTGGACGTATAAAGCGTCCATATACATTCCAGCAAAACAGCAATCATAAAACCATATTCAAACTTGGCGCCCACTTTATCTTTGTTTTTTTAAAAAACTTGGCAGCCAAGATAGCTTTTAAACCATTCAATCTTATCATTCATAACCATAACAACTTTCCAAAGTTTGTGGCTTAAT
>JAUTDX010005097.1:0-34340 GCA_030844895.1 Ambrosia x helenae | reverse complement strand
CTTTTTTGTATTCAAAACTAAAAAAATAAAATAAAACCAAAATAGGCATGTAAAAAGTCTAAAATATCGGTGAGCTAATAATAAGAGTAAAAACCAGATGAATAGATGATAATGGTAAGAAAAAGGAATATGAAAGGCTAAGCTAAAAAGAAAAAAAGGAAAAGAAAAGAATTTTATTTTTTGATGAAGTTACAAAAATACCCGAACCTCATAAAAAATGAAAATTTAGTGATTTACATTTACTCTTCTAAATGTAAGTGGATAGGAATTATTCGTGTGCATGTAGACACACTGAAGGACGGGGCCTATGCAAGAATCACATGTTACACGCATAGGACCACACACCACATTATTAGTTAAGATGGCCTCTTAATAGCCACATTAAACATAAATTCTCAAAAAAAAAAAAAAAACAAAAAAAAAAACCATAAAATAAAAATTCTCTAAACACTTTAAATATATTTTTTACATTATTTAATGCTTGATACAAAACCAGTTTAGAAATATGATAATGTACACAAACAAGGTCTTGTTCGTGTTTATTTGATAAGAAAATATTGTGTTCACGAACTGTTCCTGAATACTAACCGAACATGATTTTCTGTTTGTGTTTGTTTGCTAAGGAAATGACTATGTTCGTGTTTGTTTGTTAATTTTAGGTACCAAACAAAAGTGAGCGTAAGCCAACACAAATGAACGTTCATGAATATAGATGCACAAAAAAAAGTGAAGTAATACTAATACGTAATACATGACTAATAAAAGTTTTGAAGTACTTAAATTAAAAATACAGTTAAAGAACCTAATGAACTACCAAAAATAAACGAACACGTTTACCGAACGTTATGAACAAAAATGAACGAACGCGTCCTCTGTTCGTATTCGTTCATTTATTATAAGAACGAACACTACGAACTTCCTGCCAAACGGTTCACAAACTGTTCGTTGAATGTTTGGTACGTTTGCAGCCATACAAATAAGAGTTAACAACCAAAATCGTCCTTGAGGCTTTGTCAATTTTACTTGTTACATCTAAAAAAAACAGTTTTTTCATTTTTTTATTTTTTTTTTTTTTTTCAACTGGACACATAATGTTTGCCATTTGTTATCATTTTCATCCATTGCCTAATTCCGATTGGATTAAAAGTATTTAAAACCATATTTATTATGGGTTTTTTTCACCTTCATACATGACCATCAAAAGTCTAATTCCCTTTCCTTATATGTAGTATACATTCCATATTAACATAATTAAAAAATTGAGTTAGGCAATTGGATGAAAGTGGCAATAAATAATAAACCTTAGGTGTTCAGTTTTAAAAAAAAACTTTTTTGGATGAAACAGACAAATCTGACCAAACCTTATGAACAATTTTGGTTGTTTTACAAACAATTATATATTACATTAATATTAATATTAATAAATAAGATGAAATTTTAACCATTTTTTCTTTGTTCAATATTATGTGGTTTTTAAGTTAACTAGTTAAAATGCCCGCGCTACGCAGCGGGGTCGTCAGTATCGATTTGGTTTTATATGACACAGGTACTCAATATAACAATTGAACACAAGAGGAAATCGACTGAAAACGATAGAAAGAAATTTACAATATTGTTGTGGTGCGCAAAGTTCATTTAAGAAAATTTTTTGAAACATTTGTTGGAGAAAAGAGTTATTGAAAAAATATTTAAGAAGTTATTATGTTATGGTTTATTAACAAAAACTCTTCAATAATGCTATAGCTTATTCCTTGTCATTTACCTTTGTACCCTGGTTCAATCTCCTATATAACCCAAATTTTTGTTTTGCATACTTGAACACATGAGGGCTTGTGATTTTTGAAGATAACCAGAGTGAAGCAATAAAACCACCACCACCTTTGCACTTCCTTCCCTAAAAATACATTTAATATGTGAAGAAAATGCTGACCACCCAAAACAAAAAGTCCAATAAGTAAATGACACTTAATGGAACAACCAATAGCAACTTAATACTGTTCACCTCAGTTTGATTTGTATATATATAGAATTACTTATACATTAAACGCGTCTTACTTAATTTAATATTCATAACCATCCTTTTGTTTAATTTTTTTGAGTTATTAAAAACTGCTCATGATAAAGGTCAAAATCCCATGAACACCATTTGTTCAAATATTTGAAAAATAAAAGATTTCAAGTACAAAGCTCATTTCCTCCTTAAAGGTTTCATTAACAACACTCTGCAGTCTATTGAATTGCACAACTGTTAGTTACAAGACTAAACATCTGGAAGACTAAAGAGCTGAATTAACTAAGTCAACTGCTCGACTAGTCATAGCTAAATTAAGAAGACCACAATTGTTGGAAACATTATATGTCAGTCAACAATAGTCAACGGTTGTGTCTTGTAACGCTGCTTGATAAACTACTAGTTTTTACACCAGTTTTCCTTAAGTTTATATTTCAATCCAATCATTTATAACAACTATCCAGCTGTGATTTATAAACAGTTTGTGGTTACATCTCTAATAGTTGTTAGATATCACTTTCATGGTGACGTCACTAGATGTTCTCTAACTCTCTCTCTCTATAAATAGAACAGTATGTAGTACTTGTTTACTATCTCTACACACAGAATCAGGACACATGATTGAGATCATTGTATCCAACATGGATTAAACCTGATCAGTGTAGAGAGAAAGAGTGAGTGAGAGCATTTGGTGAAGGAAAGTGATCAAACAAATATACTTTGAAATCTATCAATGAATTAAATATATATTGAGATAACTTACTTATCCCGCACAAACATTATAATTGATGTGTGTTGATGAACTTTGATGATATTATTACTTGCTAGTTAAATTGCTTAAAAAATCCATTTTCAATCACAATAACACACACAATTCACTCTTAGGATCCAACAATTGGTATGAGAGCCATGGATCTTTGTTTTGATTTAACCATTGATAATCGATTGATTGGGACCAAAACAAAGAGAATTAGGCCATTCTATTTTTCTAATCAATAGAACTCAGAAAAATGTCAATTCCAAATGATTCACACAACAGTGGATCTTCAAATAAGCCACAAATCCTTGTTCGTAATGAATTCAAAATTTAGCAACGAAGAATGACTCATCACTTATCCCAACAGGTTAAAAGATATAAAAACCTAAATAAATAAAGTAAATGACCAAAATGCCCCTCTTTTAACGTTAGTTTTTAACAAGGTTAGACATTTGGATGGTTCTGTCAATGTTTGGAAACCTTAGTGGTTCATGTGATAAAACAAAATTTTTTGGATGGGTCTTGCAAATTTGCTCAAACCTCAGGGAGGAATTTGACTATTCACTCGATTAATAATATTTTACAATTAAATATTATTTCTTTGTTCATAGTCCAAAATTTAACCTTTTGTATCGTACTTTGATAGCTACATTAAATAATCGATAATTGGACATATATTTCCAACATCAACCATGAAGATTGGAAGCTTAATCATTACCATGTGCGGCTAAATGCGTTCGCGAACCATTGAATTAGGTTTCACATGTTTTCAATTATTTTCAGTAACGGATTTTGTTTTACTTGTAACGACAAACATCTTAACATTATTGATGCGTTAGTTAAATTGAAACAACTTGTTAATGTTTTGAGTTCTTTCTTTAGAATTCGTTTGGTTGATGAGAAAACCTATAATCGGTTTGGTGGCTAATGAGGGTTGACTTGATGTTTGCAAATTGGGTAGTCAATAGGGTCTGATGACAAGAACTTGTTTTGATTGCTAGTAAACTAATTTCCAGAACTATGTCTACGTGGTTCCCTTTAATGTTAACTGAATTTTGTGTGAAACCTAAAACTTGAAAGTTAGAGAAAGTTGCTTCTTTATTGTCATTGTTTTTATTCAAACCAACTGAATTCAACTTTTGCAAGCACAACGACACTTTAATTTTAAGTTATTTATTTTGGTTAATTAACAAACAACTAAAACAGTTCCCGGCAAACTATCAGTGGTTCAACAACCATATTGGCTAAGAAGTAGTTTTTAATATTGTTTTTATTAGCACTTGACACGCGATCACCGATCATCCCAGGAAAACCATGTCTATCTTATCAAATATTTTTTTATGCAAATTGAATAAAACACTCACAAGAATAATGAAGACGTTCCCTCGCCACTAGTTCCGCCATTTTTAAATAGTCGTTCAATGTCTAATGTCGGTTGTGACTTTTTGCAATGTGGTAAATCCCATATTACCACGCCCATCTGGTTTTTGATGAATTTTTTTTTATTTTCATTCCAAATCATTTGCTATTCTTAAAAATAGAATTGGGTTCAAACGAAACCGTCGCCTAAAACTCTTATCATCATATGTAGTGTTGGATGAAAAATAATCACTTGCCAATAACTCATGTGCGGCAAACGGATCGTGTATGATATATTCCTCCTTTAGGGTTGTGAACTCCCTTCATCTTCAATGATACACCTAACAACTTTTTGAACCGATGATAATATTAGTTCCGCCCCCGTCTTCGAATGAAGAAGATGATAAAACAAAGTTCTCAAACCACCATGTGGATATCCACTTCACTTCGTACAACTCAAATGTTAATTTGTACTTGCATTTACTTCAAATGCTATTTGTTAATATGAACACTATATGTATAGATATATGTAATTTTTTAGTTAATTGAAAGTATTAAAACAATATAAAATTCGAGTGTGGCATTTATATATTATGCAATCTAAAGTATATCAATGAACGGAATATTATATTATATGGTATCTTTAGAAAAATACAAATACAAACAAAGAATATGCAATTTGATATGTAAGATGCATTTGTAAAAAAAGAAAAATAAAACACACATGGAACAGTTTGAATAAATATAAAAGATTCTTTGCTGGGAACACATTATAAACTTTTTTTATTCTGTTACTTGCTTGTGGCCTTGTAAGTTCTAAAGTATAAAGTGAAATTTTTGGGTGGATTCTTGTTGGTATTAAGCTATGAACATGAGAATTAATTCGACTTTAATCGGCATCATTATAATGGCCAAATATTACTTCTTTTTTGAAAAAAAAAAGGTTGTGTAGACGTTCCTAGATCAGATTGTTTGAAACATCGTATAAAAAAAGTATGACGAGGAGCATTAGAATTGATTCGAGTTTCATTCTTATTATTGTTTTTGAGTAACATGATTTATCAGAAAAAAAATCGAGTAGGATTGTTTGGATCATTTTTAGAATGAAGCATGTGAGTTTGATTTAACACATGTATGAGTTATGACAAGCTTTTGACGGTTTAACGTGAGCCGGTTTAAAGTAAAAACGATTAGAAAACATATTAGTCCAATCTTGTATTACTGTGAAGCTTGTACAAACCCTAGATCTCACAATGATATAAGAATGAACTCCCTAGATCTCTTTCAAAACTTTCATCATCATCATCATCGTCATCATTCATACTCAGTTAATGTCATCAATAGCAAAAGCTAAGGTAGGGTCGAAGAAGAGTAAGATATAAACAACCTTACCTCTACCCCGTAGGGATAGAGAGGCTGCTTCCTGTGAGACCCCCGACTCGATAATAGTTTTGTATAAAGCCTTGGACATAAGGCACATAACACTTAGTGATCGGGACAAACCCGATTGGTGCATGTACCCCATTGTCTTTTGGTTATCTACACACCACCACATGATGCATGATTAACCGTCCATCATTTTTTAACGTTATTTTCACGAAATTAGTAAAATAACATTAAAATTAGTGCAACTTTACTTTTGCCCCCGTGGGCGACAGGTATATTCCGAACATAATAAGATTAGAAAGTTACATCCACAACATTTATTTCATGATTGTTTCGCATGGACTTCTCGCATGATTATGTGAAACATCCCATACACTTCCCACATGCAAAATACCAAATGAAGGGTATGTTTGCAATGAGCTTTTAAGAGCTTTTAGGAGCTTCAAGCTTTTAGGAGCTTCAAGCTTCAAGCTTTTAAGAAAAAGCTCATACTCAATAAAAAGCCTTGTTTGGTTGAAGGAGCTGAAGCTTTTAGATTAGAGAAAAAGCTCTATAGTGAAAAGCTACTAGTAGTAGCTTTTAAGAAAAAGCTCTACTAGCTACAAAAGTTTTTAATTAGTAAATGACACAAATACTCATTCTATAATAAAAATAAAATAAAAACCTTCTTTACAAGTTTTTAATTATGTCTATTTTGGTCATTTTATACATTTTATTAAAAGCTCCGGCTACTCTGCCAAACACCAAAATATATTTAAAAAGCTTTCAGCTACCAGCTTCCAGCTAACAGCTTGCAGCCAACTACCAGCTAGTTTTGCCAAACATACCCGAAATCTTCATTTGTTCTTGAAATTCATTGGATAAGCATCGGTCACGTATTTTATCCTTACAGTCTCCCCCTTATCTAATGTTATCAACTTTCTCCCTCACCTTCATGATTAGGTTTTCAGTGCAACCTTAATAACACCTTACCGTTTTACTTTTGCAGTGCGGTCGTCATCAATAACGATCGTCTTGCAAACAAGAAAAGGGGATGAAGGAGTGAATGCGTAATCTATAAAAGAAAAAAAAAAGATAATTAAAGAAATGTTATAAAGAAACCAAAACAAATAAAATATGTGTATATTTTATTAAAGAAAAGTTAGATTGAACACATGAGGAAAGAAAATCCATCTAAAGATGATACCATTTATTATAAACTTGCATAGTTGCATTTTTTATTAACATGTGACAGACACAAAAGTTTAACCAAGACAAAAAGGGTATAATCTTTGGGGATATGAGGAGGAGCTTTAGTTGTTTAATCTTTAAAGCAATCTTTTCTTTTCCTCTCACCCACACACACACACTCCTCTCTCTTTCTCTTATAATTATTCAAATAATTGTTCAAGAGCTTCCTATACATCTCCAAGTCACACAACAACAATCTCTTCATCATTTAATAACTCCTTTCTTACCATCACTTTCTTCATCATTTAATATTTCTTTTTATAACTAGTTTCACAATTGTTTAATATTACTCATTAACATAAGCTCTGTTGTAAAACAAGGTGTCGAAGGCCGAGTACTCCCCGAGTAATCGCTACAAGGTAGGTTGCCGAGTACCGATTACTCTACGCCTAGGCCGAGTACTCCCCGAGTACTCTCCGACTAGGCCGACAACTCCCCGAGTACTCCCGACTCCGACTAGGGGGCGCCTAGCGACTTTTGCAACCATGAACATAAGTTATATGCTACTATTTTTAACCTTCAAAAATCCTCTTTCCTTGATTTCATCATCATCCCAAATAACTTGCACAATTAATAATATTTTACTCACAAAAAAAATATCACTTTCTTGAAAATCTTGATTTTTGCACTAAAAATCAAGATTTCAACTATGCAATAATATCCTGATGATTGCTCATAAACCCTTGTCCATTTGACTATAATATTAAAAGGGTATCTTAAAAAAATGGAACTTGATGAGCTTATGACAAGAAAAAACTGTATTTTTCTTTCTTTTTGGCATATGTGTTATGTTTGCAGTAGCAGTAGAAGATGAGGGTATAAATGGAAATTCATCATCTTTATCAGGAAGGCCTAAGGTTGTGAATATTGGAGCTTTGTTGACAGTTAATTCAGTTATTGGAAGGTCTGTAAAGCCTGCAATTATTGCTGCTGTTGATGATGTGAATAATGATGCTTCTGTTCTTGGAGACACTCATTTGAATCTTATTTTACATGATACCAATTGTAGTGGATTTATTGGCACTATGGGAGGTATGTCATAATGTTATTTGTTATGTTAAGTTAATAGTTTGGAAATTAGTTTGAATTATTATATGAGTATTGGTCAAACATGATAGTTTTAATTTCTGAATTAATATTAGCACATTGAATCTTTAACAGAAACTTGATGTACACATAAAAATATGATTAATAATATTAATAACTGGAAATGAATTATGTGTTAAAAAATGCTAAGAATAGGTGATAATTGGGATTTGATAAACAATGGTTTGACTTTAAAAGTCAAAGATTAATTGTTGGCACCATTGGAGGTAAATGTTCTGTTAATGTAAAAATTTACATTAAGAATATTGGTCAAAGATAATACTTTTAATGTAAAAATTAATATTAACATGTTCAATCTTTATCAAAAATTTGATGTACCGACTAAAGATGATTAATAATATTAATAAGTGGAAATGATCTGGTGTAAAAATGATAAAGAATAAGTGGTAATTGGGATTTTGACATATATAGTTTGACTTGAAAAGTCAAAGATTGTTCTTGATGTTTTGATGTAGCTTTGGAGCTAATGGAGAAGGATGTGGTGGCTGCAATCGCCCACAGTCATCAACGATCGCACATGTTATCTCGCACGTCGTTAACGAGCTTCACGTACCTCTGCTTTCGTTTGGTGCAACAGACCCGACACTAGCAGCCCTGCAGTATCCTTATTTTCTCCGAACCACACAGAACGACTACTACCAAATGGCGGCTGTTGCTGACGTAATCGACTACTTTGAATGGAAGGAAGTAATCGCCATTTTCGTAGACGATGATTACGGTCGAAATGGAGTTTCGTCGTTAGGTGATTTGTTAGCTATAAAACGAGCTAAGATCGCTTACAAAGCAGCGTTTACACCTGGTTCGTCAGCGATGACATAAGCGTATTGCTGACTGAGGTTAACTTGATGGAGTCAAGGGTTTATGTTGTTCATGTTAATCCTGACACGGGTCTGCAGATTTTCGCGGTCGCTAAAAAGCTTGGAATGATGACGAGTGGTTATGTTTGGATCACTACAGAGTGGCTTCCGGCGGTGCTAGATTCGTCAGCATCGCCGGATTCCACTGCCGTAGCTCCTTTACAGGGTGTGTTGTCACTTCGACAACACACCCCTGAGTCCAATCTGAAAAAATCTTTCGCTACGAAATGGAAAAACATTAAGCCGAAGGAGACATCGAGTTTTAACTCGTATGCTCTTTACGCTTATGATTCCGTATGGTTACTCGCGCGTGCTCTCGACACTTTCTTGAAAGCCGGCGAAAGTATCACGTTTGCTTCAGACCCAAATCTTCAAAACACAAGCGGGTCCGAGCTTCGACTGTCCGCTCTTAAGACATTCAGCGAGGGTCCACGTTTACTTGAAACGATTCTATCAACTAATTTCACTGGTGTAACAGCGAAATTCGGTTCGACCAGGACAAGAACCTGGTTCATCCGGCTTACGATGTTCTTAACATCGTTGGTACCGGATTTCGAACAATCGGGTACTGGTCGAACCGTTCAGGTTTATCCACAGACCCGCCTGAAAAAGTGTACGCGAAACCTTTAAACAGTTCAGCCAATACTAAACATCTTTATGGTGTAATATGGCCCGGTGAAACGAATGTGAAGCCGCGTGGGTGGGTGTTTCCGAACAATGGGAAGCCATTACGGATTGCTGTACCGTATAGGCATAGTTACAAAGAGGTTGTAACAAAAGATGCGCGGTCTCCACAAGGTGTACGAGGGTATAGCATCGACGTTTTTGAAGCCGCTGTTAGTTTACTACCTTACCCCGTGCCTCGGAAATACATTTTATACGGTGATGGTGTTCGAAACCCGAGCTACAGCAATCTTGTGGCTGCTGTTGCTGATAATGTAAGTTATTGTTTTCATTGCATACAGTGTTTGACTTTTGAGGTCAACTTGTCTGTTCTTGTTTATAAAGCTTTTATTAATACTGCTTAACACTTGAAAAGTTTATGATTAGTATGTTAACTTTTGTAACTAAAAATTCAAGAGGTGAAAATAAATTGTTTTGGAAACGGAATTTCGAGCCATATCAGCTGAGTTTATGGAGTCTAACTTTGACCTCAAAAGTCAAAGTATGCAAATTTGAACTTGATTAGAAAGTTTTAAGTGTGCCTTGTTTTTTCAGACATATGATGCAGCAGTTGGAGACATTACAATTATTACAAACCGAACAAGAATAGTCGACTTCACGCAGCCGTACATGGAATCTGGCCTTGTGATAGTTGTACCTGTAAAGAAATCGAAAACAAGCCCATTGGCCTTTCTCAAACCGTTCACCATCGAAATGTGGCTTGTCACCGGTGGCTTCTTTCTTCTCGTTGGATTCGTTGTTTGGATTCTTGAACATCGCTTGAATCACGAGTTTCGTGGACCCCCGAGTCAACAAGTCATCACAATTTTCTGGTTTAGTTTCTCAACGATGTTCTTTTCGCATAGTAAGTACACTCCATTTGTTATAACAGTTTTCTGATAAACACTTTTACTTCTAGTTAGTTAGTTAGTTAGTTAGTTAGTTAGTTACACTTTTTAAAACGTTTTTCTGTAACCATGAGAACCCGTTAAGTATTTGTCGGCCCCATCTATATTAAGTGACTTTTAGGGGGTGTTTGGGATTGATTAGTCAAAACAAATTATGCGTTTTGGAAAAGCAGGGGTGGAGCTGCTTATAGATTATTGTGTTTTCGTAGCCTAAAAAACTGATTATCTGCGTTTTCAAAACGCAATTCCAAACACTAAAAACTGATTATCTGCGTTTTCAAAACGCAATAATCTAAAAATCAGATTCAAAATGCAATTCCAAACACCCTCTTAGTCTATTTTTCACAACAAAAGAATGTGTCATTTTTGGTCATTTTATCAACTTTTTTTATTTTTATTTTTATTTTTAAAAAAAATATTCAAGATTTGTCAAACATTGAAACATCAAATTATGATATCCGTTTTCATGTAGGGGAGAACACGGTTAGCACGTTGGGACGATTTGTTCTACTCTTGTGGCTATTTGTAGTGTTGATCATAAACTCAAGCTACACTGCAAGTTTGACTTCAATCCTGACCGTCCAACAGTTGTCTTCTCGAATAGAGGGGTTAGATGGGATGATTTCAAGTAATGATCCTATTGGAATTCAAGACGGGTCTTTTGCGCGTAATTATTTGGTCCAAGAACTTAATATAGCAGAGTCTAGGATTAAACCGTTGAAAGATACAACAGACTACATAAATGCTCTTCGTCTTGGTCCAAACCGCGGAGGTGTAGCTGCCATTGTTGATGAGCTTCCTTATGTTGAGATTTTTATGACTTACACCAAGTGTGAGTTCAGGATCGTTGGTCAGGAGTTCACCAAAAGCGGCTGGGGATTCGTAAGTTTCTTCTATTTCATGTGGTCTTATACAGTTTTTTTTTATTTTTTTTTTATTTTTTTTTTTATTTTTTTTTATGTATAGTTTTATGGTTTAAAACAATTTGTATAACTTTCAGGCATTCCAAAGGGATTCTCCGCTAGCGCTTGATTTATCAACGGCGATCCTACAGCTTTCAGAAAACGCGGAACTACAAAGAATTCATGACAAATGGTTAACCTCAAGTTCTTGTTCATCTGTTACAGAAACCGAGACCAACAGTCTTTCTTTAAGCAGCTTTTGGGGCTTGTTCCTCATATGTGGGATCGTGTGTTGCATTTCTCTTGGCATCTATTGTTGTAGATTATTGTGTCAGTACCGTCGTTTTAACCCTGAGTTAGAACAATCACGCGACATTCCTGAGCCCGAACCTGACTCAGCTAGACGGAGTTCAAGAAGAACGTCGCGTTCCACAAGTTTTAAAGATCTTATTGAGTTTTATGATAAAAAAGAAGCTGAAATTAAGGAAATGTTGAGGCGACATAAGCGACAAGTTAATGGGCATAATGAGCATAACGAGCATCATAATGCTTCGCCTGATTGAACTGAAAGGGAGAATATCATATATCCCAACGCATAATGTACGATGATCTTTGAGGGAATATAATACATTGTAAGTTAGAGGGGATATATATATATGAAACCGACTCGTATGCAGAATGGGATATATCGTGTATATGTATATTCTCACTAGTTAAAGTTAAGTATATTAGATCAATTATTATGATGCTATAGGTTAGGACACAGTTTAGAGTTGAATTCAGCTTATTAAAATGTGTTCGGTTAATTAACAAATATCTATAATGTGACTTGAAAATTAAGACAAAAAATTCTGAGTATGTTAATTAACAGAATACAGAAAGGTCTCAAATAACCTAAAAAAGATGATTAATAAGATGATCAATATAAGGACAAGAAATCCTACTCTCCTTTAGATCATCAACACGATAATGTGATTACGAAGAAACTCTCACTACGACGAACGACTATTGAATTCGATAACACGATGAACGCTAATCTGAACAGAAAGATAATCCACAGAGGTGATATAGAGAACTTTTGTGATACCGAATGAGAAAATGTCACTTCTTATATATTCATTCATGAAGCAAGCCTAGTCCACTTATAAGCCCAACTCTGAAACACAACATCAACAAGCCCAGTAAGCCCATCATCATGTCCAGCTCCAATAGCCCACCAGATTTAAATTTATACAAACATACAAGTAAACCATCTATTAAAGAAAACAAATATAAAAGTATTTGGACTTTGAAGAGAATAATAAAAATCCTGACCTTATTTTTAACAATCTTTAAGGTTGTGGCTCATCTTATAAAGCAGTGACCTTAAGTTTTTAGTGAAATCATATATTGGCTTCCCCCTAATTAATGTGTGTGATGACTCATGGTGCATATGCTTGAATTTTTCTTACACAAATGGTGGTTTTAAAATTAAATTTAGTTGTTTAGACAATCATAAAAGTGTGAAATGATGCAACATATATGTATATATGTCATAAGCTTAAATAAGATATAAGGATGAGCTCGGTCATGGTACCGAAAATCCCCAAAATTGGGTATCCATACCGAAAATGTACAGTACCGGTAGTTGAAGGTAAAATAAGGATGAGCTCGATCATGGTACCGAAAATGCACAGTACCGGTAGTTGAAGGTAAAATAAGTAAATACCTGTATAGGTACCGAAAATGCCAAAAAGTCGGTAAAATTAATTTGGTACGGAAAATTCGATACCGGTAGCCGGTACAATTTGTTCATCCCTAAATCTAAGATAGATATCACGGCGGTAGCTTTGTCACCCTCCATGCTCGTACTTTTCTTCAGACTTGGGATGGCATGGACGGACATGCGTGCATCAACGCTTCCCATCAGCAAGTTTGTTTATGTTGGTGGTACGAGCGTGCTTCGCCTCGAGTTGGTTTATGGGGCTATCTCTGGAGGACATGGTCGTCATCCGCTATGCACAACCGTCCATGGCTAATCTTGGTGATTTTCTTCCATTTTTTGTTTGTTTATCACCGGGACGCCAAATGTCAATTCAATTTCACAAAGAAAGATATTAAGTAGGATCAAATTATGTGAAAAATTGAAAATGCATTTAAAGAAGTCAAATATGGATAGATATGTGTGAAAAACATGTATATATGATTACCCATCACTAACCTTATTGCAATCTTCAGGGTTTGAGAGCGAGCAAGAATTAAATATGTTCATCTCCATTAGATGATTCATATGCTACTGCATGTGGATTAATGTAACGCAGTTAAAAAGTCTTTATGTAATTGAAATCCAATCGAGCTATACTCAGGGAGTCCAGTTATAAAAGTAATAATAAAATTATGTTGCACAACTTTAAATAATATAATAACTTGATTTTTAACTTGGAACTCAAACCGTTAACATCTTCTACAACTGACGATTAAAATGAAACCGTTCACTATTACTCCAAGTGAATCGGATCTTTGTCCGTTATGTGGCGAGCATGTGGAAACTGTGGAACACTTATTTATTTCATGTGGCCTCGCTCAATCCGTTTGGCAATTGGTTTCGCAATGGTGTAAGCTAGGGAATATTTATGCTTTTGACTTCCGTGACATAATCGAACTACATTGTTATATGGGTGGCTCAAAAGGGATGAAAAAGGCATTTCAAGCGGTATGTTTCTCCACTATTTGGTGCATTTGGAATTCAAGGAATGATGCTATCTTCTGTTGGAAATATGTGAATGGATTTTATTGAAATTATAATTTGATAAATTATAATTATTAATAAGACCTTAATGTGGTGAATTAAAGACTAAAACTCTTGAGTTTTTGGCTTTGATTAGAGGTCTTTATTTCTTTTAATTAGAGATTTTATGTCACTTAATTAGATTCTTTATGTCTCAAATTAAGTCTCTAATTAAGAAGACTTTTCATACATCCATGTTCTTATATAATGGAAGGCTTTGTGCCTTATTTGAACATGTAGAAAAGAGATGCATACACACACATATATGTAGAGAACAAACTCAATCGAAGTCCGGTTATCTTTCAGGCTAGTGGGATAGTCCGTAGTGCACCGCGCCGCACTGTTGAACCGGTGTACCCTAGGAACAGACGACAAATCTGTTTAAGGGAATTGTGTCAAACACAAGCCCGGTTCCTTTTTAAAAATTCTATGATTTCATTTTCTTTTAGAATTTGTTGCAACAAGTACAGAGACTATGATACATACGAGCTTCATGTACGAAAGGCGTGCGGCAATTACAATGTAAGTTTTCTAACAAACTTAAACATATTAGTAAACAAACTTTTGTGTTCTTCCTAAGGAATTTGGGTTCGCGAAAGTTTGTAAGTGTTTTCTTTTGGTACATCGAATTGGATTACATTCATGATGAGAATGCAATCTTTAATCCGAAAGATTGTTTCTACAAAACGAATTTTTGATTTAATTTTCGAATTCATGGGTTTGAGTTATGTTTAGATAAACCGGACTATCAAAACATTTCTAATATGTGTTTAAACATTTTTTTTAACTTCTAATGATAGTATTAGAAAAGACATATTAGTTGAAAATCCATGTAAACTTGGTTGATCATGTTTTCTTTCTAGTAAGCGTATTAGAAAGATAATTTCAAAGTATTTGAAATGTATACATTTTCTAATAAGATTATTGGAAAATAAAGGGTTTCAAAATATAAGGTTTTGAAACATGTATTTCTAACAAGCGTGTTAGAATCGACGACGTTGAAAGAATAACGTGTCATGAAACATTTCTAATAAGAGTATTGGAAATAAAGGGTTTCAAAATATAAGGTTTGAACCATGTATTTCTAACAAGCGTGTTAGAATCGACGACATTGAAAGAATAACGTGTCATAAAACATTCTAATAAGTGTATTAGAAATTATTATTTAGAAAATAGTAAGTTTAATTTGTAAACTTATATATTGATTTCTTTAAAGGGCATGTTAGAGATTGATGATTTTGTAAAGACAAAATAAGATGTTTATATTTTCTAACAAGTGTGTTAGAAAAGATTATTGTACAAAATTCACAAACGTGTTGGAAATTTTATTATGGAAATTGAAGGTTTTAGCAAGAATACTAATTAAAACTCCAAAGTTGAAACATAAAAATAATAAGAATACCATTAAGTTGAGTCAAATATTCTTAGAGGTTTTAATGGGGTGTTTGAACTCATGGGTTTATGGAGATTTGAGTGTTTCAACCTTTTCCAACATTAAACCAGTTTGGTTAAATTTGACGGTTTCTAACGAGTGAGTTTGAAACGGGTATATTTTGAAAAATCCAAAGTTAATACCATTTATGTAAATGGATTAATTTTCTAACGAGGGTGTTAGAAACGGTTTATTTATATATACCAACAAGGTCTAAAACGATTGTAATAATCGTGTATTTCTAATAAGCAGGTTAGAAATGATTGAGAATATAAACCAATGACCTTTAAAATGATTTTAGTAATCGTTTATTTCTAACGGGTGTGTTAGAAAAAGGTTTATTTGATATAACAAAACTCTATATGATGAAACGAGTAATCGTTTGCATTCTAACAAGTATGTTAGAAACAGTTAATTTTGAAACCGTATATGTTTATATGGTACACGTATAGTTTCTAATGAGCGAATTAGAAACGGTTAATCATGAAAAACCATATACTCTAACAAGTGAGTTAGGAATGGTTTAAATAATAAAACTATATTAGAGTTTATGGTTTTGATTTGTAACCAAAACATAAATATGTATAGTTTATGGAAAATACTTGTAAAAGTAGAAATGTTTTGTATGAACATGTCTTTTGCAAACTATAAATGGTTTGATACTTGTATGAGAAGTATGATGACTTGAACCATATAATAGTCTAGAGAGACTATTTAGTGTAGAAACAACTTGATGTTGTTTTGGACATATTACTTGTTCGACTACTTGTGAGTAGTTAAGTATAAACAACTTTGTTGTTTTGAACAGTGTATTGAGGGAGTTCCTCGAAACATGTCACGAGATGATATAATTGCTATTATTTCGTCAGACGATAAAGTATTAAAGAGAATAACACTTTGAGATTTGATGTTTATATATCCTTATATGAATCCAGTTAACGATATATGTAATATGTTATATGTTATATATATTTTGGATTATATTGAAATTGTAATTTGGTAAATTATAATTATTAATTGGTAAAACTCTTCATGTGGTGAATTGAAGAAAAACTCTTTAGTAGAGTTAATTTATTTATGACACTTGATTATAGTTTTAAGCCTAAATTAAGTGTATAATTGAAACTCTTGAGTAGAGTTCTTAATGCCATTTGATGAGGTTTTATTTCACATGGTAAAACTCTTGATTAGAGTTCTTAATGCCATTTGATGAAGTTTTATTAGAGTCTTCAGTCTCTAAGTGACTAAGAAGAAAAAACTCTTCATCCATCCCCATTGAGATAATCATGATCAACGTGGTAAGTGTATTGAAGTTAAATGCACGAAAATGAGATATGTCATCTAATGTTGAGCGCATTTACGTAGAAATGCACAAATGTAGTTTTGATGACTATAACATATGACAGAAATATATATGTTATTATTTATAAGTCTTTGATAAATATTGTGAGATTTATTATAAAAGACTTAGAATATTGATGGACATGTAGAGTCTCTACAAATCATCAATGTTGGTTTAACTATATGGAGGATTCGTGATATATTTTGGGTTAGTCACCCAATAAATAGGTTCAACAAAATATATACATATCATTTAGGGATATGTGAATGTCATTGAGTGTCAATCTAATTGACTTGTTGATGATGAATATGTTCATCAAAGTGACTTATATTAAGACTTATGTTTAAGTCTTAAAGAGTCAATGGTGAAGCCTTGGAGATTAAAGGCAAACGAGTCTTGATCCTAATGGATGGAATTAATTATGGTCTTGAAGCATTCTTTAAACCAATGTTTTGAAATGGTAAACAAAATCTCATTTTGTGTCTAAACTAAGACGTGAATGTTAGGAAGAGATAGTGAGTTATCTCTTAAGGCTGTGAAGAATCAGAATGAGGCATCTTCTGTTCACATGCTAAGTATTCGTAGTCTAAAGTATGCTAAGTCTTCGTAGTCTAAAGCATGCTAGACTAATACTTGTTAATTTAGATGCTCCACGGAG
Source organism: Ambrosia x helenae (assembly GCA_030844895.1). Taxonomy (NCBI): domain Eukaryota; kingdom Viridiplantae; phylum Streptophyta; class Magnoliopsida; order Asterales; family Asteraceae; genus Ambrosia; species Ambrosia x helenae. The sequence goes on along the minus strand of JAUTDX010005097.1, from coordinate 16,961 downwards.
AATAAATTAACTTTGAACATTCAAACATATGTGACTTACACCAAGTGTGAGTTCAGGATCGTTGGTCAGGAGTTCACGAAAAGCGGCTGGGGATTCATAAGTTTCTTCTAAGTTTTGACTTTTAAGTATTAACATTTTTTGTTCGACTTCTATTTCATGTAGTCTTATACAGTTTTTTTTATATATCATAGTTTTATGGTTTTTGTGGTTTAAAACAATTTGTATAACTTTCAGGCATTCCAAAGGGATTCTCCGCTAGCACTTGATTTATCAACCGCGATCCTACAGCTTTCAGAAAACGCGGAACTACAAAGAATTCATGACAAATGGTTAACCTCAAGTTCTTGTTCATCTGCTACAGAAACCGAGACCAACAGTCTTTCTTTAAGCAGCTTTTGGGGCTTGTTCCTCATATGTGGGATCGTGTGTTGCATTTCTCTTGGCATCTATTGTTGTAGATTGTTGTGTCAGTACCTTCGTTTTAACCCTGAGTTAGAACAATCACACGATGTTCCTGAGCCTGAACCTGATTCAGCTAGACGGAGTTCAAGAAGAACGTCGCGTTCCACAAGTTTTAAAGATCTTATTGAGTTTTATGATAAAAAAGAAGCTGAAATTAAGGAAATGTTGAGGCGACATAAGCGACAAGTTAATGGGCATAATGAGCATAACGAGCATCATAATGCTTCGCTTGATTGAACTGAAAGGGAGAATATCATATATCCCAACGACGCATAATGTACGATGGTCTTTGAGGGAATATAATACATTGTAAGTTTAGAGGGGATATATATATGAAACCGACTCGTATGCAGAATGGGATATATCGTGTATATGTATATTCTCACTAGTTAAAGTTAACTATAATAGATCAATTGTTGTGAACACATAGGTTAGGACACAGTTTATGTAACACCCCGGTTTCAGACCCGAAAATTGTTTGCGTTTAGAAGTATTATAACAAATAATAAATAGTACGTTTATACACGAAACCAAATACCGAACTGTTATATATAAAAATTATTACAGACGTCCGTTACGTAACCGAACTAATACCCGATAACGAACCCGTCCGTGACTAATTTTTTTTTTTGAAAGATGAACTTCAATAAAAACCGCCAAAGCCCCAAGACGGGGCGGCACACACAAGACAACAAACGAAAGACACTACATGAGATTAAACTTACACCAATCGACCCACTTTAAAGAGGCTAACCTAGCACGGGACTTGGCCCAAAAAAAACCCACAACCTTGATTTCGCTCACAATGTCTTCAACTCGGGCAGTGGCGTTATCGAAGACCAACCTGTTGCGGGCACGCCAGATGCTCCAGCAGGAAACGATAAGCAGACCCTGAAAAATGTCCCTACTCATACCCTTTAACCCAGCGTGACGGTGATGTTCCAAAATATCTCTCGGCGAGAAGAAGAAGAGGTTCGGCGTCTTGCACCAACGCTCGATATGCTGCCAGACCATAGTCGCAAAAATGCAGGAAGTGAAAAGGTGTTCAGCCGACTCAACCCCACTACTACAGAACGGACAGGCCAGATTACCAACCATGATACCACGGCGGGCTAACGCGTCTGCAGTCGGGAGCCTATCCAATTCCATCCTCCACGCGAACACATTACACTTTAAGGGGACCCACTTGCACCTTTCCATGACATACCGGCTGCTGAAATCAAGGTCCCTGTATAGCAGCCTCTTAACCGCCCCAACAGAGAACGAAGCCGAACCTGACCCGTTCCAGGCCCAAGAATCAGACCTGGAAGAGACCGAGACCGAACCCAGCAGGCTAAACAGGAAGTCCAGCTTAGGCAGCTCGGCTGACGAAGCAGGCGCTCGGATCCAGCACCAGACCCAACCCTCCGCTGACAACCTATCAGCTACCGAACATCTTTTGTACCTCTCAATGGCGAACAAGTTTGGACAGACTTCTTTGAGAGGAATGTGACCGTGCCAAGTGTCGAGCCAGAAGGACAAAGAAGCCCCATTACCCAGCAAACCTTTGAAAAAACGCCTAAACGGAACCCCGGCGATAACCAAGCTGGACACAGACTTGACAATGATACTCCAAACTCCATTCAACGACTTGTTGATGGGAAGAAAATCCCAAGCGTTCATTACACAGTGATAAGCGCAGACAACCTTCTTCCAAAGAGACGTTTCCTCGGACTTGAATCTCCACGCCCACTTAGCGAGAAGCGACAAGTTGACAAAACGAAGTTTAGGAATGCCAAGACCCCCCGCGTCAATCGGAGAGGTAACCCGATCCCAGCAAACCCAGCTTAATTTTTTGGCCCCTACGCCGCCGCCCCAGAGGAATTTCCTGATCAAACTTTCCAACGAGTTCACCACCGAACTAGGGGCTTTGTACAGAGAGAAGTAGTAGACCGGGAGGCTCACTAAAACAGCCCGAATCAAGGTGATCCTATTCTAGCAAAACCGCCCATCAGAGCCATCGTTAGCCATTGACCGCCAATAGATAACGACGAGGCTTTCCAAGAGGAGAGGCGATTACGAACCACCTCAACGACGGGAGACCAATTATTTATCCTGCCCATATTTCCACCCACCAAAAGACCCAGATACTTAAACGGGACAGCCCCCGTAGAGCACCCAACTAACGCTGCATAAGGGGCCAGCGCCTGGTTGTCAACCCCAAGACCAATAATAGAAGACTTGGCCACGTTGATCTTGAGCCCGGAAACCATGTGGAAGCAGCGAAGAATCCGAATGGCATTCTGAAGATTGAGGAGGTCCCAGTTACCCAGAATGATAGCATCGTCGGCATATAAGAGGTGCGACACCATCGGTCCACCCCTAGGGGTACCCACTCCACGAAAGACACCAACTTCACACGCTTTGACCATCATGCGATCCAATGCTTCCATAACCAGGAGGAAAATAAATGGCGAAAGAGGGTCTCCTTGCCTCAAGCCTTTACCGCACTGGAACTCAAAAGTGGGCGCGCCGTTGACAAGAACCGACGACCTAGCCGACCGCAAAATACCCAATACCCAGGTGCACCAACGCTCGGGAACCCCATTTGGGCCATAACACGACCCACGAACAACCAATTGACGTTGTCATAGGCTTTGTCGAAATCGATCTTGAGGAGAAAGGCTTGTTCCTTGGATTTCTTGAACCATGAGATGATCTCGTTTAAGATGAGCGGCCCCTCTAGGATGTTTTTCCCCTTGATGAAGGCGGACTGTGAGTCGGACACAACTTTACCAATAACCAATTTGATGCGGTTGGCGAGAATTTTGGAGATCACTTTGCTTAAAATACCAACCAGGCTGATGGGGCGATAACCATTAAGATCCACCGGGTCAGAGGTTTTCGGAATTAAGGCAATGAAAGATGAACCACAGCCGATGTTAATGTTGCCATCAACATAAAAAGAAGCCAGAACCGCCGCAAAGTCCTGTTCAAAGATGTGCCAAAACCGCTTGATGAAACGCATATTAAACCCGTCCGGACCCGGAGCACGATCATCTCCACACTCAAAAGCTGCTGACTTGATTTCTTCCAAGGAAAAGGGGGCGGCCAGAGCAGTTCTATCCGAATCAGCCAGTTGCGCAAAGCTCGGACAGTTGAAATCAGGTCTGGAAGGGGAATCTTCAAAAAATTTATCCCTGAAAAAGCGGAAAACCTCCTTCTTGACAGCCGCGGGCTTAGACACCCAACGCCCGTCGATGAGCAAACCAGGGATGAGATTGGCAGCCTTGCGACTATTAATCGAGCCATGAAAAAACTTGGAGTTCTCGTCACCTTCAATCGCCCAACGGATACGGGCTCTTTGGCTAAGGTTCGATATTCTACGAGACTCGATGCCTTTTAGAACCGCCCTACCCTCGGCCAAAATCCATTCCTCTTCTTCAAAAAGGCTCCTAGATTCCATAACCTCTTCTAACTCCTCAACCGCAGATCTGGTATCCGATTCCACAGCCAACTCGTTGAGACGCATTTCATCCCTCCAAGCTCTGATCCTATCCCGAATTAAGGCAAACTTCTTGATAAGGGCCAAGTCAGGAGGGCCCTCTGATACAAAATCAGCAGCGGCAGCGGTCACAACTTCCTCGAAACCATCCAAATCAAACCAAGAGTTAAAAACTCTAAAGGGACGGGCTCCGAAGTTAACATCCGAAGTCGTGAGAATCAAAGGGCAATGGTCCGAATCGGAAAGGGACCAAGGAAGCGCCCTAAGGCACGCCTCTGGCCATTTGTTAAAGAAAGAATCGTTGACCAAAAACCGGTCAATCTTGCTGAGCTTCCTGCCATTATCTCTGACGCACGTGAAACGCTTCCCTTTCATAGCATATTCCAGAAGGCCAAGATTGTGGATACAATTGTTGAAGTTGTTAGCGCAGGGGATCTTGAACACGGAATTCTTCCTTTCTTCAGGGGTCCTAACCGCATTAAAGTCACCCGCCAAAACCCACATTCCAGCACCAGAACCCACTAACTCCTCTAACCGGTTCCAAAGGGTAAGCTTGGCAGCAAGCCCCTGAGGAGCATAAATGTTGACAAAGTTAATAACCTCACCACTACCCTTCAGCACTCCCCTTATCAATAAAAGGTGCCTCTCCTTAACCGAAGATTCACGTCTAAACACCCCAGGGTCCCACAAACACAGCAGCCCACCGGACAGACCAGTAGACCCCACACACTCCATCTCGAAGTGTTTGCTACCCCAAATTTTGGCACCGTCAAACCCCCCTACATCTGCCATCTTGGTTTCTTGGATGGCAACAAAATTAATCCCGTACTTCGTTTTCACGTCCCTGATACACTTCACCTTCCCCACCCCCCAATACCTCTAGCATTAAAGGACATGTAATTCATTGATGAACCACATTAATACCTGCATCCGCAATGGAATCACTAACCATACCGACATGATTTGAGAGATCAGCACCCAGAAGAGCACCAACCACTACCGTAGCTTCAATTTCCTCCATTCTTTTATCTACCATGGCAGGATCCTGACCTGCGTCCACTTCCAAAGGGACCATCGCAGATGGCTCAAACCGATTGACTCCCCTGAACAACCGGGTTGTTAAGATCAAGAAGAAGACCAGCTTCCCTAGTAGCAGGGGAAGGAGCCTGGATATCCGAAGCCACCAAAGGAGCTTCAATGAAACGCATAAGGTCAAACGGGTCATCCATCTCAATTCTAGATCGCTTGGCAGGCCTGTTTGAAGTTGGGCTTGAGCAAGTGGGCCTGGTTCTAGCTTTAGAGAGGCCCTTCCTGTAACCTTTCTTGGTGGGTTTCTTGGGGGGTCCAGCCGATTTGAAAAAGAAGGTATTATTATCATTATTACTTTTATTATTATTATTATCATTAATAATATTGATATTAGAAAGGCTAGCCGGATCATTAATGGCATTAAAATCGTCCAAGGGACACTAAGGATTGGCCATATTCACCTCAATAAAAGATGGCCCACAGCTGGAATTATTAATATTAATAATATTGTTGGTGAGAATATTATCATTAGTCACACCCTCATTCAAGTGGGCCCCCTCATGATCAGGCTCCACATCCAAGGGCACGGAACTCGAAGAAACTCCATCCCCATGCAGACTCTTCCCCTTCCCATGCAACCCATCACCCAAAGAGTTATGACCATCCGAATCCTCCGGGAGGCCTTCCGACTCAGGGGACAAACACCGGCCACCGTCAAAAGAACCCGCAGACGATAAAGGAGCTGCCACCCTACCAATACAGTCCGGTTCCCAATCCCTGGGAACCTCCGAAACCCAAACTTTGAACCGTCTGTCCTTCCACCTCAAGGTAACCTCTTCATGAATGCGAGCCCCGTCGCCGCACAGAATACCCACACAATCAACAGACAGATCACCATCCCCGAGGGACAACTGGGACGGCTGGACAATCGTCCCAAACTGGCAAGCGACTGAGTTGAAAATGTCATTCGAAGCCAAGTGGAGAGGAACACCATGAATCTTGAGCCAAGCCACCCGTTCGTAGGCCAGAACCTGGCCTGACAAGACATCCAGGACGGAGAACATGTCTGCCCACCCCACCGTATTGAGGACAAACTCCGTCGCAGAGAACTCATCGGGGAATTTCAGCAAAACTGAGAGGCCACCAATGTAAACAATGTCCACCCCTACCAACTCCTTCAAGAGAAGGAGCTTGTCTAGCTGAACTAGTGTTTTAAGATCGATAGCCCTACCAACCAAGGCATACCCATGGAACTCACTAAACGCCGACGACCATCCGACACAACCACCACTAGCTCCTCCTTGCCCCTACCAGACGACGTAGCCCCAGCCACACCCTTGGAGCCCCCAGAAAGCATATCCTTAAAAGAATAATCTGCCACCCCAGTGGCACGAGTCGCCCTAAAGGGTGGAAAATCATCTCTCAAGTTTGGAACTTCCTTTGTGTTGATTGGGGCCGACTGTTTACCACCATCAGAACCCGACCCCCGGGATCCTTTATGCAACAAACCGTCCAAATCCTCCCTACCCAGATTCTCTGCGGCAAACTTAGCGACGTTAACTCGAAGTTTACAATCCCCCATCTTCACCCCATTCAGCATCCGTTCAAGTTCAGCAGCGTCCCTCACCTTGTTAAAAGAAATGAACCCAAAACGATTCCCGAACCTGTCACGTTTCTTGGCGATGTAGGTCCCCTTTACTTCCCCAAAAATACCAAGGAAGTTCGACACATCCCATGGAGTGCACCCGGGTGGGAGGTTGGAGATGAAGAACTTAGTGACCTGGACCTCACGATGACCCTCAGATTCTTTGTCCTGACGTTTCCTTCTCTTCGAAATGACTTCTTCCCAGTCTTCTTCATCTGCCGGAATACCTCTTCCTGCCATGACTCTTCAGTTGCTAGCTTTGACAGATCTCCCGTCCGTGACTAATTTGATTAGTCATTATCATGGGGACACTTGTCCCCATCCATTGCTTAACAAAACAACCCACCTACGTAGCTTCTCCTGTACTACACCCTTGCCTTTATATTACCCTTTTATCTTACAAAACACACACATATCTATCTATCTAATACAACACAGAGAGAGAGAAGGAAGAGAGGAGCGATGGCTCCTGCCACTGCCAAAGGCGAAATCCCGACCCGCAACCAACCTCCACACCCACCACCATACTGTTTAGAGTGAGAGAGACATAGAGAGGGGCATAAGCTGAGAGAGGAGAAGGAGAGAGAACCGAGGAAGGCGGCGGCGGTGATAGTCTAGGGTTGCGATGGTGTTGGTTTTGTCGAAGGGTAATAAGGCGGTGATGGTCAGTGAGCTGATCTACGATAGCAGCGGCGGTGGTTCAATAGAGGGGTCCGAGTTGATGGTGAGACCCGATAATCTTCTTAGGTTTCCATTCCTATTATTAATTGCTGTTGATTGGAGTATTTTTGTATGTTAAGAAGAACTTTAGGGTGAGTTAAGACCTTGACAGGAGAGGTTAAGTGATGCAAGAGTTTCAATGGTGGTTGATGTTGTTGGAGATGCAATCTGATGAGAGTTGTGATAATGGAATAGGATAGATAGAGAGTTTATGACGAAGAGTATTAGATAGTGGTAATCATGGATGCTAGATGATGATTGTTGTCGATAATTAGATGTGGAGATGCCTCGAGGGTTGACGGTGGTTAGTAAGGTTACGGATAATGGGACATAACACTAGGAAAGAACGGACAAGAAGTATATTTAACTCTAGTCAAACCCGGTCAACCGAACTTAGGCCGGTCAATACGAGGTTACATGAAAAAAGGTATAAACTATATCTCAGTTTATGACCGTATATTATTAGTACTCATAATTCGCGAATAGCACGTGTGGGACACTAACGAATATCTTGGAGCGACTCGACTCTATGAAGCTATATGAAGAACTTGTATATATATTTATGTATATAGATTACATCTTATGAAATAATAAGTTGAACAAACACACTAGATGATACATAATTGTGAATGATAATAAGATTATTAATGGACTATAAGGATATAAGACTAAACATGATGAGGCTTCGAACGCTAATACGGACTACTGAAGTACCAATGTCAAAAGTATAATTTGGATGATATATTATTAGATATGAGACTATAAGTTGGCATATAGACTATTGAGCACTAGCTGGATATTGGACAATTAGGCAACGACTAAGATATCATAGTATACAAAACTTGGACATATAAGATAACGAACAATCTATGTGCATAGAACACAAGACATTAAGCATAACATATGCGATTACGGGTTAGGGACTTTATCTCAAGACAAAAGGATAGGTAGAAACATAATCTGATAATAGAATAAACGCTCATGAATAACTAAAGGCTCTAAGCTTGTCCCCACGTGTAACTGCGGAGCTCGGTTCCACCAACTAATATCTATGATCTTAATATGACTTTGTGTATAAAGGATAACCATGCTTGGGACTTTGGAATACTATGCCAGTGCATGATATGACAGGTGAGTTCCGTGTACCATTCCCCTTTTTGTGTTTTATAAACGTTTTGGGGTGAATACATGCTTGTGTGTGTGGCTAAACTGTTTTGATGTGACAAGATACTTGCTGCCAGATAACCATACCGACACTCATTAACCCAAGGGGATTTGGGCCACTTAATATGTGGGTAGTACTACTTGGGGAAACCCCCACACACAGTGGATCTGGAAGCCCGAAAAACCCTCCACTGAGGTCTACAGGGCCGTCGTGACATATATTTTGCCAGGAGAATCTATAATGGCAGTAGATAGATTCTGTGATTAGGTTTGAGGTGTTGCTTGTACATCACCATGTGTTGTGTTGTGTTGTGTTGTGTAAACTTGGAAACGTGTTTATGAAATAAAAACTTGTTTTGGAATTACTTAACTATTTACACGGACTCACCAGCGTAATTGCTGACCCAAAATCTATTTTAAGTATGTGTTCAGGTACTGCAGAAGGATGGATGGCAAATGCGAGGTATATGATAGCTAGTTGCAGGTTAGAGAATATCTTGTTAGAAGATTACAAGTGATGCGGTTTAGAGCGTCTAGAGATAAACAGGATAGAGATCGGAACGACTGGTGGATTAAACCTCCTCAACTGCTTCGACGACCGCCGCGTCTCGTCCGTGCATAGTTATTAGTTACTTATTTAAGTTATGTATTTATACTTTTGAATTAGAATTTGTATTAAAACAATAAATATAGTGTATATATTGCTTCCGTTGTGCAATTTTGGTATCAACTGCATCCCAACCGACACCCACTGGGCCGGGTTGTTACAGTTTAGAGTTAATTCATCTTATTAAAATGTGTTCAGTTAATTGACAAATATATATAATTTGACTTGAAAATTAAGACAAAAAATTCTGAGTATGTTAATTAATAGAATACAGAAAGATCTCAAATAACCTAAACAAAGATGATTAATAAGATGATCAATATAAGGGCAAGAACTCCTACTCTCCTTCAGATCATGATGGACGGGGTCAATCATGGTATTTAAGATGCTTAACTATGTGTTTTTTAATGTCGTTTAATTGATTATATGCTTTGAATGTGATAACTACGCAATGATGTGTGATTGTAGGTTTAAAAGGCATATTTTTATGGATTTGGAAGCTTAAACATGGTTGAGGTTGAGTTTGGATGATGAACCGAAGATGTGGAAGTGTTCGAGACGTTTTGTGTGGCTAAATGGAGTTAAAGAGGAATTTTGGATAAGCCAAGAATACCCGAGTCGGAGGCTTGATTAATAATAATAATAATAATAATAATAATAATAATAATAATAATAATAATAAATAGTAATAAAATGAAATTGGTGTAGCGCTAATTGTCTCGTGAATGACTAAAAAAAGAATTAAATAAAATAAAACAAAAACAAAAGTCATTTTGTCATTTAATGTGAGAAGGAACAACAACATCAATAAGTGATCAGCAATTGATAGCCGTAAGGCCTTCGCTGACAGCCGTAAGGTGTGGCGACTTTGTGAGAAATTTATGGAATGTTGTTTTCTTTATGATATAAAAAGGATAATATTGAACCCTAAAGCTTATCAGCCACCAGGGACGAATTTTGAGAGCTATTGGAGTATTTTGGGAGCCACAATCATCATTATTAATCATCATTCATCCATACTTTCAATTTCAATCATCATGTTCGGTATTGTTACTCAACTTTTTGATTCGGTTCTTGTTACTATGAGTGGCTAAACATCTTGTAATCACCTCCGGGTGGATGGTTTAATTGTGAAACTTGAACTCTTGTTTGATTTGGTTTATGGATTGTTTTTCATTTAGATGAAGAATGTTTGTGGTTTTTTATCATTTAAACGAGTCACTTGTTTTCAATTGTTTATCTATTTATCATTCACATTCGGTTTCTTGCATCGTGAGTAGTTTGATAATTGGAGGGTAAGTGATACTTGTGGGTTGGTAATTGAATTGTACAGGTTATTATTAAAAACTTGTGTTCGGTTATCACTTGATTTGAACCGTCCAACAAAACTATGTCTATGTAATATCCAATCATTTAAACAAGAGTAGGGTGGATCATTAACCGGAAGCCTGGAGGGGATTACTTCGTTTTTATTATTGTTACAACTTCTTAAATTCAATTAAAAAAAACAAAGTATTTAGATTTTAATTTACTAGTTAACTTACAAAACTACTCTTTCCACCAATTCCCTGTGGAGACGACTCAACTTCCATATACTGCTTATTTTAATATTTTTGATTGACCCAACGACATCGATCAAAATGGCGCCGTTGCCGGGGAATAGGTGCGCTTAGTGTAGTTTTTATTGTTTATTTATAAAAATCCAAACACCCAAAAAAAAATTGTATTTTTCTAGTTTAGTTATTTGATTTAATTTCTTTTTATTTTTGTTCAGTATTACACTTGGTGTGTTAGTTTGTGTAGGCGCAGTGACATGCAAAGACACTATGATTAGCTGGGTAGAAGATGACCCATGTGATTGTTGCGGAAGCCCGTATCATTTGTTTCATGATTGTCAGTGGCCCGTAGGAAGATTGAAGCGTATAAGGAACAACAAGATCGAATTATATTCGGTTTCAAAAATCATGGAGGCTCACCCATATCATCCTCATATCGTCAGCCACATTCATCAAACTCCTATGGCTATTATCAGCCAAATGATGTGTATCAAAGGAGTTCATTCAATCAAAGGAAGCTACAATATCAGAACCGTCAGCAGGGGAACCAAAGAAATTATCAAAGAGAAATGCATAATCAAGGCTATCAACAAGGTCCACATTTTGATTATCAAGAAGATTGGAAAGATCAAGGAAAGCATGTGGAAGAATTGGTTGACTCGGTTGTTTCGTTTAAAGATACACTTATGGAATTCATGCAGGAAATACGGAAGGATTACGAGATCCAAGACAAGATTCGTACGGAATTGGTAAAGCAAGTTAACCAATTAACGGAGGAAATCGCAGAGTTAAAGGCTATAGAAAACAAGACCACACAAAATCCTCCTATTCCTGAAGATTTCATAGTAGAACCGGGTATGGTTAATCATGAGGTGGTAGATGAGCTTATGGATTTTCCTAACCAAGAAGTTGAAGAAGAGGTCATGGAAATCAATACCATGTCAATTCCCTCAGTCGTTGAAGAGCCACATGGGGATCGGGTTGTGATGGAGGAAGTCTTAGAAAAGGAAGTTACGAGCCTAAAAGAATACGTGACTTCTTGCGTACAACCACTTGTAGACACACCTCTTGAAGAACCAGTAAACCAGGTAACCTTTGTGTATTATAACCATCCTCTTATGTTTACTAAGAAAGCCAAAAAAGTTGGGGATGATGGTTCGAGTGGAAAGAAGAGGAAGGTGAGTTGGGAGGATCTTAGGCAAATTATCATGAAAGGGACTCGCAACACTTCAGCGGATATGTCGATCATGATCAAGAAGATGAAGACTCGACATGTCAACTACCGAACATATGTTGGGAATTCGGTAGGAAAATGTGGATTTCAATTGTTTCGTATTGATTCAACAGACATGTTGGTCATGAAAGAGCAGATATGGAATCAAAATGTAAACTACCGGGCATACATCGGGAACTCAGTGGGAAATGTTCACTAAGACCACCATGAGAGATATAGTAAGTATGAAGTCCGGCTGAAGACTCATAAACTTAGCGCTCTCGGGAGGCAGCCCGAGGTACGTGTTTTATTTTATTTTCTTTTATTTGTTTGTGTGTTTTCGTTGTTTCATAGCCATTGCAGCAGCCAAGTGTGGGAAAGTTGTGCGGACATGATAGGTGGAGTATTCAATCCGATACGCATCAAAGTCGATGCGCGTTTGATGGGGCAGTGAATCAGGTCCATGTGCTCCTTCCTTTTCTTTTGTTGTTGCTTGTTTATGAAAGTTGGTGGTGTGAAAAATTGTTCATGAAGGGAATGGTTTGTTTTGTTACTTTGGGGTGTTAGTCAGCTCTGGTAGGTAGTGATTGAGGTTGAACATGTTGAGTAGTGAAGGACTGAAAACCATACATTGGGGGACAATGTATCCCAAGTGTGGGGATGGGGGACCCGAGGGAAGTAAGGTTGAGTTACTTATCGTGCAAGAAATTTTGGGAATTTTTAAAATTTTTGAAAAATTTAATGAAAAAAAATTCTTGCAAGTTTGTCCCTTTTCTGCTTAATCAGACACAAAAGCCAAATTTTCAATCGCTAAAGAGTCTTTTACCAATTGAAAGTACGAGATCCCTAATCATGGTTGTCCCTTTAAGTTTCATGAGAGTGTTTCTGGTGAGCGTTTTTAGAGGAAATGAAAAGAGATGCCTAACTAAGGGTAACATGCTTATAGGACTTGCATATGCTACATGTCGGCAGCCTATTTCCCTACATTGTGAGACTTTGAGCCTACTAGATATTTAGTGATATAAATGTTTCGTTTCATGAGAGTAGGCCAAATGCTTCTTAGTTACAGAATTTGTGTAATTCGATACATGCTAAAGCTTTAGGCATTATGTGTGCATAGATGAGAAAGGCAATGTAGGAACCCACTTGTTTTGTGATACCCTTGTGTTGTTTGTGGTGACCCGTTTGTTAAACCTTACCATTAGTAAACCATATTGAGCCTAAACTTTTCAATTGTTAAACTTACACCATTACCCAAATTGACCCGTTTACCTTGTTGAATAAAAATGTTGACATCCAATGTGTTCGTGATGCTTATTGTTTAAGTTTTTCAATGTTGAAAAAAAAAAGAAGAAAAATATATATGAAAAAAAAGAGAAAAAAATGAAAAATCAGAAAAAAATACAAAAATAGAAGTTATTGTTATGGGTCGATTTTGCCCAAGTTATGTTTTAGTGTGTTCGTGTGTTATGTGAATAAGGATGTTCAATATTTGTGTTAAACCCGTTGTTTTCAAACCATTTGTGAACCAAATCGATCCTACCTTTACCCGAAGCCCAAAACCTGTAAGTCCTTTTGATATGTGCACGGTTTATAGCTTATGTGTGATTGTTATACAAACCTATGATAACGAAGTCGCATTCTTGGTTTTATGAGTGTTATATACTAGCACATTACACGCTAGTCCAGATATTAAACCGAGAGGAGCGAACATTGTGAGGGGTGTGTAGCATATGTAGATTATAATAAGCATGTTAGTTTTGGATAGGCAAGTCTTGTTTTGAAATTGCCCAACACTTGCTCGCCAGATTGTCAATCTCGATTGTGTAAGTCTATGGGACGGGTATGATTGGGGACATTGGAAAATCGATAGGTGAAGGAATTAGAGGTGATTTGTTAAGTAGGTAAGTCGTGTCTTGAGATGGTTTGATTGGGGACAATCAAAGGTAAGTGTGGGAATGTGATGGACGGGGTCAATCATGGTATTTAAGATGCTTAACTATGTGTTTTTTAATGTCGTTTAATTGATTATATGCTTTGAATGTGATAACTACGCAATGATGTGTGATTGTAGGTTAAAAGGCATATTTTTATGGATTTGGAAGGCTTAAACATGGTTGAGGTTGAGTTTGGATGATGAACCGAAGATGTGGAAGTGTTCGAGACGTTTTGTGTGGCTAAATGGAGTTAAAGAGGAATTTTGGATAAGCCAAGAATACCCGAGTCGGAGGCTTGATTAATAATAATAATAATAATAATAATAATAATAATAATAATAATAATAATAATAAATAGTAATAAAAATGAAATTGGTGTAGCGCTAATTGTCTCGTGAATGACTAAAAAAAGAATTAAATAAAATAAAACAAAAACAAAAGTCATTTAGTCATTTAATGTGAGAAGGAACAACAACATCAATAAGTGATCAGCAATTGATAGCCGTAAGGCCTTCGCTGACAGCCGTAAGGTGTGGCGACTTTGTGAGAAATTTATGGAATGTTGTTTTCTTTATGATATAAAAGGATAATATTGAACCCTAAAGCTTATCAGCCACCAGGGACGAATTTTGAGAGCTATTGGAGTATTTTGGGAGCCACAATCATCATTATTAATCATCATTCATCCATACTTTCAATTTCAATCATCATGTTCGGTATTGTTACTCAACTTTTTGATTCGGTTCTTGTTACTATGAGTGGCTAAACATCTTGTAATCACCTCCGGGTGGATGGTTTAATTGTGAAACTTGAACTCTTGTTTGATTTGGTTTATGGATTGTTTTTCATTTAGATGAAGAATGTTTGTGGTTTTTTATCATTTAAACGAGTCACTTGTTTTCAATTGTTTATCTATTTATCATTCACATTCGGTTTCCTTGCATCGTGAGTAGTTTGATAATTGGGAGGGTAAGTGATACTTGTGGGTTGGTAATTGAATTGTACAGGTTATTATTAAAAACTTGTGTTCGGTTATCACTTGATTTGAACCCGTCCAACAAAACTATGTCTATGTAGTATCCAATCATTTAAACAAGAGTAGGGTGGATCATTAACCGGAAGCCTGGAGGGGATTACTTCGTTTTTATTATTGTTACAACTTCTTAAATTCAATTAAAAAAAACAAAGTATTTAGATTTTAATTTACTAGTTAACTTACAAAACTACTCTTTCCACCAATTCCCTGTGGAGACGACTCAACTTCCATATACTGCTTATTTTAATATTTTTGATTGACCCAACGACATCGATCAGATCTCAACATGATAATGTGATTACGAAGAAATTCTCACTACGACGAACGACTACTGAATTCAATAACACGATGAACAGAAAGATAATCCATAGTCACAGAGGTGATAGAGAACTTTCGTGATACCGAATGAGAAAATGTCACTTCTATATTTATTCATGAAGCAGGCCTAGCCCACTTACCTAACTCTGTTAACGCATCATTAACAAGCCCATCATCATGTCCAGCTCCAATAGCCCACAACTATATCGCTATTTTCGATATATGTACCAGCTAGGTACCAATGCCATATAAAGTGAGCATTTTGTATCGAATATCGGTACCGTATTTGGGATCTACTTTTTCAAGTATTCGGCATTGGTACCGGTATAGTACCGATGTCATCCCTATTATCATATATAAGCCATAGGTTATTATAGGGGAAATTATCATTGCGATAAGAAATCATCTACGAAGAGAAATTAAACCGCTAGTAATGTCCATTGTTTAGCCAAATTCAGACCCTTCTTTATTTAACTTAATACTCCTTTATAGTTTGACACCTCTTCGGATATTTCAGATATCCGATAAAAAAAATTATAAATTGTTGGATATTTTCGGATATCCGAAATATCCGAAATTTTTTAAAATCACTATCCGAATGCGAATCCGAAAATTCAGATATTTGAAGTTCAAATCGGATTTTCGAACTCAGATACTTTTTAACACCCCTACCCTTAACTCCACATTGCTTCTTTAACACATGTTGGCGTTAGCGTATAATCCAAAGCATTGTATAACCCGGTTATTAAGATGGAATGGGAACTGAAGAAACAACGAGTATCACGGTGCTTAACAGTGGAACCGTGAGGTTTATACACGTGTTCGCTCAGGTACAACCCTTCGCTCACACCGTGGCAGAACCGTGACCCTAGGAGATGAGAAATTGTGTGTGGTGAAAGTGAGAACACAAGAATATAAGTGGTTCGGTCAAGAATGACTTACGTCCACTGTAAAGAGATAACTATTATTACTTTAGAGATTACAAAGTTGTTACAAGTATTATTCTATTCTAATTCTTGCATGTGACTGCCGATCCTTTGCAAAGGAGAAGAAGTCTTCTATTTATAAGAGAAAATACGGGCCAGGTGAGACGGCCCATAAAATGGTGTAACCGAACTGGGCCTCAACCCAAGAAAATGCCGGGAATCAGGTGACAATTAATGTTGATGTCAGAGAAAGCATGATCCGGCCTACTACAAGTCCACGTGGCGCGACGTGATTGGGCACGGGCGGCGCTTCTCTCTGACATAGCATGGTTGACCGTTCTGATGGCGTCTAATGTGACGTCTGGCAGCAGACATGCTTGTACAGTACTTTAAGTACTGTATAAGCATGGTGGAAGCATGGGAGCTGTCAAGTCACTGTTCCTTGCCAATAGTTGTTGGACCACCCCTGACACGTGTTGTTCTCTGATTGGCGCAGGACGCACCAGATCTGACCAATCTTCTTCATTCTTAATCGTCCGTACCTCGTACCAAAAGCTGATATTAGTCGAATATTCCACGCGTATATGGGCGCGTAAAGATTCTTTTAAGATGGTGACGTCACATGGCTGAAGTCATCCGGTGCGCGGATTGGCTTCCACGTGCAGCCTTGGTTTCGCGGACTTAAGAAGTGTTGGCATCATGTTTTCCTTTACGGACTTCAGTTCCACGGAGGTGTTATTGGATTATTATAGATAGGGATGCTGCCAGCGCAAGGATTAGGCACCCTATCCCTTCAAGTCCCGTGCTTCTCCTGGTCTTGATTAAGAGTAGGTGGAGCGCTAGACTGTATTAGTCATTCGCGGA
>JAUTDX010005096.1:0-30370 GCA_030844895.1 Ambrosia x helenae | reverse complement strand
AATATAAAACAAATAAAAAAGGATAGTTTGATCTAAAGAAGCGAAAAAGATCAGAATACGTACAGCGTCCGAGAGTAACTCAGCACCGACATGTCCGGTGACATCCCAATCATCCAAACTGGCTATAGCTAGACCTCCAGGGGCGGACGAAGAGTCTTTGCCGCCAGCATCAAGATCCCCTTTCAGATGATTGGCTCTCTTTGCAAGAATTTACCGCTAGGACCGGGCAGAACATTATCCTCAACCCGCGTGCCTTTTCTTCGGCTTCTCTCTTTCTTTCTGTTCAATGTATCTTTCAGCATCAGCAGATGCCCTACAACCAGCAGCTCGGGCTTCCTGAACATGTATTATCATCAATATTATACAAAAGATAAATAACCGCCACAAATAATGCAAATCAACGAGTACCTGCAGATCCTCTATTCGTTTTCTAATCCTGTGTTCTTCAATGACGGTTTTCAGCAATTCCTCATGTTCCTCTTTTGTATGGAACCGCATGAACACCCTGTAACGACGACATATTTCTTTTTCTTCAGGGGAAAGCCCCTGCTCGAAAGGGTCGCCGTAAAGTAAGTTTCTTTCTAGAATGAAATCTTTTCTGCGTTTCCTCTCATCTAGCCTGCTAACAGTAATTAATAAATTTTAAAAAAACATGTTTATATTCAACTTAAAGAACAAAAATAGAAAAAGTGTTGACTGTTCGTTGACCTTTTTGAGTATATACGCAGGACACGCAGTTTAAGTTCACGTTCAGGATCAGTATCAGTGTCCTTAAATTCCATGTCTGCTAGTAACTGTTCAGCATCGTTGTCATATTCAACTTCAAATCTTGCCTCTTGAAGTTATATCCACTCAATTCCGTCATTGAAGGCCCCTCATCTACTGATGTCCTCAGCTTCTTTTCTCCAAAACTGCGGTCTGTATGAGCATCTGGAACTAACATCACAAGACCATAAATTTATAGTTATCTGTAGTTAGTCATTCATCTAAATATACGTGCAATTCAGGACCTACCTTCTATTTTAACTCCGTCACCGCCTTTGTCACTTTGGACAATGCTTGATGTTCTCTTACCTGCCCTGATGATGCATTAACAAGGCTAGAACCTCCAACCGAACCTACATCTATGTTAAAAAGAGAAGAATTCAGTACATAATTGTCTTGTGTGTGTGGTGAGAAGGGGGGGGGGGGGGTGCACCTACCAGATGAGGGACGGCCTACTGAGTTATCTTTTCTTAAATCTTCAACCCTGGCCATGTATTACAAGAAAATTAAGGTCGAAAAAATTGAATTTGCATTAGTTATAATCACAGGTTTTAAAAGTATGCGATACTTTATTCTTGGAGAAAACGGAGATTCTTCTTTCACAGAGAGTTCTCCAGTCGGGTGTCCTGAAGCAATTCAAAAAAAAAAAAAAAAAAAAAAAACACTATCAACTTGGATAACATCTATACAAGGAGGATACACGAGTACCGTATGCGATAAAACTTTTCAACATACCTTGGCAACTTCACCTCCTCTGGCCATTGCAAGAAGTTCTTCTCTATTCTTTCCCATGACATGAGACATGTCCTGGAAAGAAAATAACACAACACATAAATTAAGCCAATGTGCTAAAGAAAAATGACACCATAGAAGAAAAGAGAGCATGAAAACGTTGTTGTACCGGAAGTGGAAAGCAAGGTGAATTCATGTATATAGTATTGTAATGTTCGATACATTGTGATTTGCTTTTGGTTCCAACATGTTCAGCAACCTCGTTCCAGTTTGCCAGGCCATACATTTCTATCCCCTGAAGAAACACGGTTTTCATTTCCAAGACGTGAATATTAATCCTCTATAATATCATATTTTGTTGTTACATAAAGAAATTAAAAATGGTGAACAATGCGTGTAGAAGAAAATACCTCAAGTAGCAATATCTCCTCATCTGCATTCCAATCAGAACAAAAGAGCGGAAATGACAGATTATCCTGTGTAAAGGAAAAGATGATATTTTGTTGTTACATACATAAATTTAAGGTATGAGTCAAGGAAAAGATGATAATAAAATAAAACAGGTATGTGACATAGATAATTTAGCATAAACGTACTAAGATTATTAATACTATAAATACCAACTTCTTTCCCTCTCACAAAAATCACTATTCATGAATAGTGACTTAACGGGTTACTATTTAACTCCGCTAAGTTACTATTCAACTCCGTTAAGTTGCTATTAACTTAACGGAGTTACTATTCTACTCCGTTAAGTTACTACTCAACTCCGTTAAGTTGCTATTTAGCCTTTCATTTCCTTTTTCCCGTCAATAGTAACTTTAACGGAGTTACTATTCAACTCTGTTGAGCTACTATTGAACTTCGTCAAATGACTACACACCTCCGCCAGTAGTAAACTTAACGGAGTCACTATTCAACTCCGCTAACTTACTACTCAACTCCGTCAAGTTACTACTCAACTAACTCCGTTAAGTTATCACCCAGTTACTATTCGACCCGTCACGTTACTATACAATTCAACTTCATTAATGTACTACTCAACACCGTCAACTTACTACTCAACTCTGTTACGTAACTACTCAGAAAGATCACAGATACTTAAACATGTCTAATTAGACCGGTAAAAAAAGCGCGCCGAGAAACGCGCGAGCATATAATCTAGTTACAGATTACTTACCATAACCCGATATAAATGATTGCTTTTATGAGGATAAACCTCAGCTCCAACAGAAAAACACTCTACACACAGATCAAAGTCAGAACAGCAAGCACACTTGATGCGAATCTTTCCTGAGATGTCCTTATTGCAGTAGTTACAATGGTACAAAGCCTTTTTCCCTTCACTCATCCCTTGGCCTATTATATTGAGAGTGACAAAAAAAATTGAGATTGCGATATAACAGCCAAAAGGGGGGACATGTATACCATTAATCAGATACCTGAATTTGCAGCCTCTAGATTCTCTAAATTCGAGGTAGTTCGCTTTCTCTTTGACCGGCTGAATAATATGCAAAAATTCCCACAATGTTAAGAGATGTTTAATTAGAATACATTGACAAAAATTGGAAAAAACCAAGGGTAGTAAAACAAATAACAAGACAGAAGTAAACACATAAAATGAATTTATTTTGCAACAAAATCCGTCATAACTAGTTTGCTGCTAGCCTGCTAGGTTTGATAGGCTCTAATAAACGAAGACTCGGGACAATGTATAATGAGGTCAAATCTTCAAGGACAACTCAGAAGTAAGTTTAGAAAGGAATGAGAATTAACACATAAGAGCATGCACCAAAAGAGTAATTAAGAAAAACATACAAAAACTTATTACGCATTTACGCTTGTCACATTTTTATTTTTTTACAGTTAAGAATCGTTTTTTCTCTCATTCAAGACTTCCTTTATGTATTTTTAAATTACAAAAAGTAGATTATTGAATTTGACTCGATGCGTTCAAATCTGACATCATTCAATTAATTAATTTTTCATCGTGTAAAACTAAATTACACCATTTTATTAGTTTACTTAGAACTTCTAGATATCTTGTTGAGTTATTAAACTCCAGTAACTATAAGATAATAGATGTTGGGAATTGAGAGGAGCGGCAAACATGGTTGCAGCAATGGTGATGAAGCAAGTTAAGATTGTGGATAAGGATTGGGTTTTAAATAAGGGAATGACCGAAATAGGAAACAATGTCACCAGTTTCCCAATCACCATATGATGCAAGCTCCTGATCGCTTACGTCAATCACCATTTTTTTAGGGAAATGACTAAATTTCCTCACGTGGTGTAACTTTTGGATACAAACAAATGACCATCCACCCCAAGGACCAAACGTGTTACTAATTGGCAAACAATGGGGACGATATATGTAGATTTAAAAAATTAAATCAAAAAACCACATGGACAATTCGTGTAATCAACTCTACTAATTATATTTAATCCGTTAATCCCCTTCAAATTGCACTATCACATGGATATGCACTATCAAATTTACACGTGTCAACGAGTACTGTTCCTTCTCACGTTATCTTTCTTATCAAAATTATCATGAGATAATAGAATAGTCTTTTAGTAAAACGTCACTGATTATCCGAAGTCACATCCAAAATTCAATGCCGGATGTATTTTGAGATGACGAGCATCGTTTTCATTATCTTTTCACTCATCACCAACAGCGCAAAACCAAGGTTTTAGATTTTTTATGCGATCAGATACACGAAAACTTTAGCTGACACATTTGATCCACTTTGCTACATGAACATGGATCTCAGTTCAAACTTTCAATCACTAATCATACACCTTATAAACTTGCAAAACCATTAATTCGAACGACACAATAATTTCTTATCCATAACACAAAGGGAACACCTAATGAACACAAATGCAAAAGTATCACATAACCATTAACAATTTCACAAATAAAGAACTGGACTTTAAATTAATATTAATCTTAAAAAAAAAAACTCCCTAATTTTCATCAAGTTCAAAACTTTTATCAAATTACCATTATTATACATTCAATTATTCAAATGTAACCAAATAAAAAAAACCAAAACTAATAAAAAATAATAATTTCAAACAAATATCAAAATTAAACATATTTAAATTAAATTAAATTACAATTGAATGAATTATGAATACCTTTGACTGGAATCCTCCTCAGCTGAGTGATTAACTGCTCTTGAACGACCCATTTTTCTTCTTCTTAAACCTTATAAAAAACTTCAATAACAAAACCCTAATTTACAAATTACTGACACTATCTTTTTTTTTCTGCAAAAACAAAAAAAGATTAAAAATTTAAGGGAAAGAGGGAACTTGGGTACGATGTGAAGGTGATTGTTGTGAGATTTAATGGAAATTGTTGTGAGATCGGTCAGTGGAGAGGTAAAATCTTGAACAAGTTCGAGTGTTCGGTTTATAAGAGAGAGAGATGAGTGTTTAAGTTGTTTTGTATTTTGACCCCTTTGTGTTTTCTTTGCTTTCATTTTATCCCAACTGAAAGTGTTATAGTTGTTTGATTGTTTGACACATGAAGACCATTTCGGTATTAAATACCGAAAATATCGATATCGAATCGATTATGATATAAAAAATATTGATATCAATTTATTTTTTGGTACCAATTCGGTATCGGGATTGGTTTGTTACCGAGCTTATTCCTAGTTTGACCATCGAGGGCGGGTTGTAGGGATGAAATTGGTACTGTAGCGTATTGAAAGTACTAATCCTGAAAATCGTTAAAAATGAGTACTGTACTGAAAATAATCGGTTTGGTACGACATTTGAAGGTAAAAAACTGGTAAAATATCGTATAGTACCAAACTGAAAGTGTAAATCATGAATAAGGCCAAAAATGGGTACCGAATTGGTAGTGAAACTCGATCGGTATCTATAACGGTATTTTTGGTACTGGTATCGAGTTGCGTTTAGTCGTAAAATGTTATATTAATCAAAGTCTAACTGCAATTACACCAAAGTGACCAATATCTCTCTCTATATATAAAGATAATACGATACAAGATAATTATTAATCAAAGTCAAAACTCTCAGGAAATGAATTGTGACATTTTTGTAACATGCGTTTAAAGTATCTTTAAACAAAGGAGTATTTGCTTCTATTTACATTCTTTGAAAGTTATTGATGAAAGTAATTCTTTTATAAACTCTTTCTCTTGTAACATATCATAACATAAAACCAATAACACTGTACATTACACATAGCATGTGATTAGTGAACAACACTTGATCCAACATGTTGATTTCTAGGAGGATCTATTTCGAATCCAATAAAACGCTTGCGCTTTTATATCCTCCACCACCGAGTCTAGATTAGCTTTATTTCTTTTGAATGCCAGATCATTCCTAGCCTTCCACATTAACCAAACCAAAACGAAGCATAGGCGATTGTGAAACATATATCAAGTTTGACATAAGAGATTGAACCGAGCTGCCACAACATAATCATTTCCACTCCACCCTGAAGAATATGGGCAGACCAGAACACATAATCAGCAGATTCAATTGCACCTAGACATACTTGGCACTGTGTAGATTGGATCCGGATTCCCCTTATTCTGAACCAGTCCCCAAGCGAAACAGATCACCTTAAACAGAACCGAGTTGAACCAGAATATATGCTGTTGCAAATTAGATCTGACATCGTTCCTTGGACCCTCGCCGCTTAGGAAAGGACACATTTTCCAACAATTTGTACCACTAGGCCACAGGCCCTTTGGTTAAGACCTGTTAACAACCTGTATAGAGATTCACAGAACAAATCTTTCAAACAAAACGGATGGAATCATCAAAGAAACACGGTTTTCATTTCAAAGATGTGAATATTAATCCTATAATATCATATTTTGTTGTTACATATAGAAATTTAAAATGGTGAACAATGCGTGTAGAAGAAAATACCTCAAGTAGCAATATCTCCTCATCTGCATTCCAATCAGAACAAAAGAGCGGAAATGACAGATTATCCTGTGTAAAGAAAATAGCGTTTAAGGTATGAGTCATGGAAAAAGATGACATAGCTAATTTAGCAGAAATGTATTAAGATTACAGATTATTTACCATAACCCGATATAAATGATTGCTTTTATGAGGATAAACCTCAGCTCCAACAGAAAAAACACTCTACACACAGATCAAAGTCAGAACAGCAAGCACACTTGATGCGAATCTTTCCTGAGATGTCCTTATTGCAGTAGTTACAATGGTACAAAGCCTTTTTCCCTTCACTCATCCCTTGGCCTATTATATTGAGAGTGACAAAAAAAAAATTGAGATTGCGATATAACAGCCGAAAGGAGGACATGTATACCATTAATCAGATACCTGAATTTGCAGCCTCTAGATTCTCTAAATTCGAGGTAGTTCGCTTTCTCTTTGAGCGGCTGAATAATATGCAAAAATTACCACAAGGTTAGAAATGTTTAATTAGAATACATTGAAATAAATTCGAAAACGTCAAGGGTAATAAAACAAATAACAAGACAGAAGTAAGCATATAATGAATTTATTTTGTAACAAAATCTGTCATAACAAGTTTGCTGCTAGCCTGCTAGGTTTGATAGGCTCTAATAAACGAAGACTCAGGACAATGTATAATGAGGTCAAATCTTCAAGGACAATTCAGAAGTAAGTTTAATAAAGAATGAGAATTAACACATAAGAGCATGCACCAAAATAGTAATTAAGAAAAACATACAAAAACTTATTACGCTTGTCACATTTTTATTTTTTTACAGTTAAGAATCGTTTTTCTCTCATTCAAGACTCCCTTTATGTATTTTCCAATTATAAAAGTAGATTCTTGAATTTGACTCGATGCGTTCAAATTTGCCATCATTCAATTAATTAATTTTTCATCATGAAACACTAAATTACACCATTTTATTAGTTTAGTTAGAACTTCTAGATATCTTGTTGAGTTATTAAACTCCAGTAACTATAAGATAATAGATGTTGGGAATTGAGAGGAGCGGCAAACATGGTTGCCGCAATGGTGATGAAGCGAGTTGAGATTGTGGATAAGGATGGATTTTAAATAAGGGAATGACCGAAATAGGAAACAAGAAGGGGTGCTCATCCTATACAACCACCACTGTCCAACCCCATTCATTTCATACCTACCAAACACTCACATTACCACCGCTGCCAACGTCACCAGTTTCCCAATCACCATATGCTGCAAGCTCCTGATCGCTTACGTCAATCACCATTATTTTTTTTTACGGAAATGACTAAATTTCCTCACGTGGTGTAACTTTTGGATACAAACAAATGACCATCCACCCCAAGGACCATACGTGCTACTAATTGGCAAACAATGGGGACGATATATGTAGATTTAAAAAATTAAATCAAAAAACCACATGGACAATCCGTGTAATCAACTCTACTAATTATATTTCATCCTTTAATCCCCTTCAAATTGCACTATCACATGGATATGCACTATCAAATTTACACGTGTCAACGAGTACTGTTCCTTCTCACATTATCTTTCTTATCAAAATTATCATGAGATAATAGAATAGTCTTTTAGTAAAACGTCACTGATTATCCGAAGTCACATACAAAATTCAATCCTCGATGTATTTTGAGATGCCGAGCATCGTTTTCATTATCTTTTCACTCATCACCAACAGCGCAAAAGTACCAAGGTTTTTGATTTTTTTTTATGCGATCAGATAAACGAAAACTTTAGCTGACACATTTGATCCACTTTGCTACATATACATGGATCTCAGTTCAAACTTTTAATCACTAATCATACACCTTATAAACTTGCAAAACCATTAATTCGAACGACACAATAATTTCTTATTTATAACACAAAAGGGAACACCTAATGAACACAAATGCAAAAGTATCACATAACAATTAACAATTTCACAAATAAAGAACTGGACTTTAAATTCATATTAATCTTAAAAAAAAAACCCTCCCTAATTTTCAACAAGTTCAAAACTTTAATCAAATTAGCATTATTATACATTCAATTATTCAAATGTAACCAAATAAAAAAACCTAAACTAACAAAAAATTAACAATTTCAAACAAATATATCAAAATTAAACATAATTAAATTAAATTAAATTACAATTGAATGAATTATGAATACCTTTGACTGGAATCCTCCTCAGCTGAGTGATTAACTGCTCTTGAACGACCCATTTTTCTTCTTCTTTAACCGTATAAAAAAACAACTTCAATAACAAAACCCTAATTTGCAAATTACTGACACTATTTTTTTTCTGCAAAAACAAAAAAAAGATTAAAAATTTAAGCGAAAAGAGGGAACTTGGGTAGGATGTGAAGGTGATTGTTGTGAGATTTAATGGAAATTGTTGTGGGATCGGTCACTGGAGAGGTAAAATCTTGAACAAGTTCGAGTGTTTGGTTTTATAAAGAGAGAGATGAGTGTTTAAGTTGTTTTGTATTTTGACCCCTTTGTGTTTTCTTTGCTTTCATTTTTATCCCAACTGAAAGTGTTACTTGTTTGATTGTTTGACACATGAAGAGCATTTCGGTATTAAATACCGAAAATATCGATATCAAATCGATTATGATATAAAAAATATCGATATCAATTTATTTTTGGTACTAATTCGGTATCAAGTTTTAGCAAAAACTGGTATCGGTATTTTCGGTATCGGGATTGGTTTGGTACCGAGCTCATTCCTAGTTTGACCATTGAGGGCGGGTAGTAGGGATGAAATTGGTACTGTAGCGTATTGAAAGTACTGATCCTGAAAATCGTTAAAAATGAGTACTGTATTGAAAATGATCGGTTTGGTACGACATTCGAAGGTAAAAAACTGGTAAAATATCGTATAGTACCAAACTGAAAGTTTCGATCCTGAAAAACGCCAAAAATGGGTACCGAATTGGTAGTGAAACTCGATCGGTACCTGTACTGTCAGAATTTTAACGATGATATCAGAGAATGACCCAAAGATTACTCAGGCTTTTATTAATGGAAAACAAGAAACAAAAATACAACTCGATCCTCACTACAATCTCTCAGACTCAACTCTCTTAGATCATCAACATGATGATCTGATATCAACTACTTCAGTATCTAACAAAGACTACAAATCAAACTATGATTCTAGACTTAGACCTGACAATATCAAGAGAATGACAAAGAGAATATAACAAAACTATACAAACCCTAAACTGATCGAAACTATGAAAGAGAAGGGAAGACTTGTTTATATAGGCATGTGACAAGTGGGAGAGAAACACAAATCCAACGGTGTTTATTGATTTGTGTTTCTTTTATTAACGACCAGGATCATCTCTCAAGTCTTCACCCGGATTGCTGACTTGGACAGGCCTCTTTATTCGTAGACCGGGCTGGACCAATAATACTCCAAGCCCATCAGCTTCTTTCCTTTAATCCAGCAGATCCACTATGTTAGCCCAAACCTTTCTTCAGTCCAACAGCTACAATCCATTGTCACTTGGTCCAATTACATGAAATAAGAAAACAAAAGTGTTTTAATAAAAGTGTAACAATATTTCTTATCAATATTTTAACACCCCCCCTCACTTTTATTACTAAAAACATCTTTCATGTTTAACCAGTTACAAATAGTTTCATGTTGACTTACAGTCAACCCTTTTGTAAAAATGTCAGCTATCTGTTCTTCTGACTTAATATGAACTGGTTTAATACTACCTTTCATAATTTTTTCCCTTAAGAAAAATAAATCTAACTCGAAGTGTTTTGTTTTATCATAAAACACTGGATTGTTAGATATAGAAATCGCAGCAGAATTATCACAATGAACTATAACAGGAAGACTGACCTGAATCTGTAATTCACTCAACACATTGATTAACCATAAGACCTCACATGTTGCAGTACACATTGAACGATACTCAGCTTCTGCTGTAGATCGTGATATGGTAGACTGCTTTTTACTTTTCCATGATATTAAAGACTTACCTAGAAATATACAGTACCCAGTAACTGACTTTCTAGACACCAGACACTTTGCCCAGTCTGAATCAGCATAAGCTGACAAGTTAAACTCAGACTCGGGACACTTTGAAAGAGCAATTCCTTTCCCAGGAGCTTGTTTTAAATATCTCAAAACTCTCATTGCCAACTTAAAATGACCCCTTGTTGGCTTGTGCATATATTGACTCAAAATATGCACAGAATATGAGATATCTGGTCGAGTATGAGATAGATAAATCAATTTTCCTACAAGTCTCTGGTATCCAGTCACATTAACAAGACTACTAACTTCTTTAGTCATTAAGGAAGTCACTAAGTAGTTTGGCTCAATTGGACTACTGGCTGGTTTGCAACTGGTCATACCATACTCAGCCAGCAATTCTAAGCAATATTTCCTTTGATTGAGACAAATTCCATTACTGGAATCTACAACTTCAATTCCTAGAAAATACTTAAGACTTCCTAAATCTTTTATCATGAATTTTGTTTTTAGAAACTCTTTTACAAGTCTTATTTCAGTCTCATTATTACCTGTTATTATTATATCATCCACATATACTAATAAAATCACAAACACAGAATCATTACTTTTAATAAACAAAGAATGATCACATTTGCTTTGTACAAAGCCATTTTCAAACAATACACCTACCAACTTCTCATTCCACATTCTAGGAGCTTGCTTAAGCCCATATAATGATTTTTTAAGTTTACATACCCTAGTGTCATTTTTCTCAAAATAACCTTCAGGTAAAGACATGTAAACATCTTCACACAAATCACCATATAAGAATGCATTATTCACATCAAGTTGATACAAAGGCCAACTATGTTGAATGGCAATTGTTAGAACACATCTAACAGTTATCATTTTCACCACTGGTGAAAAAGTCTCTTCATAGTCAATTCCTTCCCGTTGACTGTAACCTTTAGCTACTAACCTAGCCTTGAACCTATCTATCTCTCCTGAAGATTTATACTTTATTTTGTATACCCATTTACACCCAATAGGTTTCCTATCACTAGGTAACTCAACTAATTCCCAAGTATCATTTCTGTTCAATGCCTCTATCTCATCATTCATTGCAGTAATCCAGTTTGGATCATTGCAAGCCTGATGATAGAACTTGGGTTCAACAGTTTTATTAAGCATGGATGCAAAACAGTAATTTTCAGGACTAAGATTAGAGTAATTTACTACACTTTCCAAGCCATATTTAACCTTCCCCTCCACAATATATTCACTAAGTTTTTTAGGTAAAACAGATGTCCTAGAAGACTTTCTAACACTCATTGCAGGTGTAGATGTATCATTTCCCTCAGACATTACAGACTCATCACTGTTATGATTGTCACCCTCAGCCCTACCTGTTTTCAATTCTGTCCTACTAGGTTGCTGAGCCTCAGCCTTACCAGTAGTAAAGTCAGTATTGACAACTGGTTGCTGAGACCCATGACCACCATTTTCAGTTAATGATTTATTTTGTAATTCATCATAGGGAACATCCTGTTCCTTTGAATGTTTGTCCTCAACACCTTCAAATAAATCAAAAAAGTTTATGTTATTAACTTCTTTATTTAAATTTGAATCATTTTCTGATAAATGTTTTGATTCCTTAAAAGGAAAAACACTTTCATAAAATCTTACATCCCTTGAAAACAAAACTTGTTTTGTTTCTAAATTCCAAAGTTTGTAGCCTTTTTTCTCGTTTGAATAACCAATTAAGACACATTTATCAGCATGACTCTCAAATTTATCAGTATTATTTAACACAGTACTAAAGCACAAACATCCAAATACCTTAAGATGATCAATTACAGGTTTAAATCCAAACAGCAGTTCATAGGGTGTCCTACCATTTAACACAGACGAAGGGGTCCTGTTTATAAGGTAAGCAGCAGTCAATACACATTCTGACCAGAATCTTAATGGTAAGCTTGCTTGAAATAGTAAGGCTCTAGCTACATTTAGTAGATGCCTGTGTTTCCTCTCAACAATACCATTTTGTTGAGGGGTATACACACAGGTGGTTTGATGATTTATCCCATTTTGTTTACAGAACTGTTTAAAAGTTTCATTTATAAATTCAGATCCATTATCAGATCTGAAAACCTTGATGTTTGAATTAAATTGATTTTTCAAATTAATAGAAAAATATTTAATGTTTTCAAACACTTCATTTTTATGTTTTAACAGATAAATCCATACACACCTGGTAAAATCATCTACTACTGTCAAGAAGTATCTAAAGCCTTCCCTACTTTTAACTCTATATGGCCCCCAGACATCTAGATGAATCACATCTCCTAATTTCTTAGTTTTATGTTCACTTAGGGGAAATGGCTCTCTATGTTGCTTGGCCTTATGACAAGTTTCACAAGGTTCATGACTATTAAAGGTTTTTAGATTAAGATCATTTTTCAACACTTTTAACACAACTTCAGAAGGATGACCTAGTCTAGAATGCCACAAACTTGTGACTTCTATATTATTACAACTAATACTAGAAAAAACAGAGGACTCACCACAAAAATATAAACCATCAAGTTGATTACCAGTCACCAGGGTTTTCTTTGTGAAAGAATCCTGGATATAACAATTGTTTTCATCAAACAACACTACCAACTTACTATCTTTTGCAAGTTTGTGGACAGATAATAGATTCACAGCATAGTCAGGAACAACAAACACATCATAAAGAGTGACCTTATCATTTAACTTAATGTCACCAATCTTAGTTACTTTTGCACTGGTTCCATTTGGATGTTTAACAGTTATGTTGTATTCCAAAACATCAATTAAGTTTATCATGTTTTTATCACTCATTACCATATGTTGATTTGCTCCTGAGTCACAAATCCATCCTAACAGTTTATATCCTCCATTTAAACTAGCAAAAGAAAACACAGGTCTATAACTACCACTTATAGCAGAAAAGCAGTTAACACTCTTACCTGCTGAATTGCAGGCAGAGGATGATTCTTCAGGTTTCTTATTTAACAGATTTAAGAGCTGAGAAATCTGTTCAGAAGTAAACCCATTAGAAGAACCATTAGATTCAACTGTAGAGTTGTTCACACTGTTATTACTAGCAGACTTTTTGTTTTGACCTGGTCTAAACTTCATCCAAGAAGGATAGCCAACTATCTCAAAACACTTGTCTACAGTGTGACCAACCTTATTACAGTGTGTACACTTAAGGTTTTGATTTGCCCCTTTAGAGTTCTTCTTTTTAAGATCTAGGGACTGACTAGCTTTAGAAAAGAACCCCATATTTTGACTATTCTCTTAAGATCCAATAGCCATATTTGAATTCCTATGGGATTCTTCCCTAGAAACTACAGAGAAAGCTTCTTTAACAGTAGGTAATGGTTCCCTAATTAACAGATTTGTTCTAACAGATAGATACATATCATCAAGACCCATTAAGAACTGCATCAGTTTTATTAAATGACTAAAATCATTAAACTGTTTAGAAGCTTCACACACACAAGCAGGCAATTGTAAGATTTGATCCAATTGTTTCCACATTATGTTTAGTTTATGGTAGTACTCAGAAACAGATGAACCATTTTGTGAAAAAGAGTTTATCTTTTGATATAACTCAAATACAACTGACCCATCTATCTTGTTGTATGTTTCTTTTAGATCCTTCCAAACTTCTGATGCAAGCTTAGAGTATACTTGCCCTAAATACAGTTCTTCTGAAACTGAATTTAGAATCCAAGTTAATACTACAGAGTTGCACCTGTCCCATTGTCTAGCCAGAATGGGATCATCACTAGGTTTAACACATTCACCATTTATAAACCCTAGTTTATTTTTTACTTGTAAAGCTAGTAACATTGCATTAGACCATACATTATAGTTTTCTGTTCCTTTCAATTTAACACTAACTATAGTAAGATTAGCAGAGTCACTAGCATGTAAGTACAAAGGGTCACTAGCATCAAGTTTGTTAACCAAAGTTCTAACAACAATATCATTATTATTATTGTTATTATTATTACCAGGATTTCCACCATCATCGTTAACATTCAAATTATCATCATCAGCCATAGCTATTTAACAGATAATCAGTTAACCACACAAGAAAAAACACAGGCAATATTCAACAAACAATAACACAACAATACGAACTAAACAGTCAACACACAACGGCGAAGCCTTGCTGGTGTTCCAGATCGTCGATTCGTCACTCTCAAGGTGTCGACGCAGGTCCTAGCAAGGGAGCCTCCTAGACCTAATCCCAACCGTAAAGCTAAATCAGAGACTCAGCTCTGAGCACAGACTCCTTAAACAACTCTAGACAACAAACAAAAACAATAATGGAAAGATCTCACCAATATCACCCAAGTTAGGGTTTCTCCAATAACTCGTAACAAACAACCTTCACTTAGGGTTATTTGTCAGAGAGCAAAAGAAGAAAAAGCTTCCTGAAACCTCAAATCACCAAGATCAGGGACCAGAAGATTATTCTTCCTTTATTTCCTCAGCAGATAACAAAAACCACCAAGAACAGAGCTTAACCTGGCTCTGATACCATGTCAGAATTTTAACGATGATATCAGAGAATGACCCAAAGATTACTCAGGCTTTTATTAATGGAAAACAAGAAACAAAAATACAACTCGATCCTCACTACAATCTCTCAGACTCAACTCTCTTAGATCATCAACATGATGATCTGATATCAACTACTTCAGTATCTAACAAAGACTACAAATCAAACTATGATTCTAGACTTAGACCTGACAATATCAAGAGAATGACAAAGAGAATATAACAAAACTATACAAACCCTAAACTGATCGAAACTATGAAAGAGAAGGGAAGACTTGTTTATATAGGCATGTGACAAGTGGGAGAGAAACACAAATCCAACGGTGTTTATTGATTTGTGTTTCTTTTATTAACGACCAGGATCATCTCTCAAGTCTTCACCCGGATTGCTGACTTGGACAGGCCTCTTTATTCGTAGACCGGGCTGGACCAATAATACTCCAAGCCCATCAGCTTCTTTCCTTTAATCCAGCAGATCCACTATGTTAGCCCAAACCTTTCTTCAGTCCAACAGCTACAATCCATTGTCACTTGGTCCAATTACATGAAATAAGAAAACAAAAGTGTTTTAATAAAAGTGTAACAATATTTCTTATCAATATTTTAACATGTACCGGTATTTTTGGTACTGGTATCGAGTTGCGTTTAGTCGTAAAATGTTATATTAATCAAAGTCTAACTGAAATTACACCAAGGTGACCAATATCTCTCTCTATATATAAAGATAACACGATACAAGATAATTATTAATCAAAGTCTAAAAACTCTATGGAAATGAATCGGTGTGTCAAGTCAAACCACTATCTGGTTATGATTAACAAAGGAGTATTTGCTTCTATTTACATTCTTTGAAAGTTATCGAGACAATAGGTACAAGAAAGGAACATATCATAACATAAAACCAGTACCACTGTACATTACACATAGCATGTGATTAGTGAAGTACAACACTTGATCCAACATGTTGATTTCTAGGAGGATCTGTTTCGAATCCAGGACAACGCTTGCGCTTTTATATACTCCACCACCGAGTCTAGATTAGCCTTACTTCTTTTGAATGCCAGATCGTTCCTAGCCTTCCACATTAACCAAACCAAAACGAAGCATAGGCGATTGTGAAACATAGATCAAGTTTGACATAAGAGATTGAACCGACCTGCCACAACATAATCATTCCCACTCCACCCTGAAGAATATGGGCAGACCAGAACACATGATCAGCAGATTCAGTTGCACCTAGACATACTTGGCACTGCGTAGCTTGGACCGGATTCCCCTTATTCTGAACGAGTCCCCAAGCGAAACAGATCACCTTAAACAGAACCGAGTTGAACCAGAATATATGCTGTTGCAAATTAGATCTGACATCGTTCCTTGGACCCTCGCCGCTTAGGAAAGGACCTGTCAACAATTTGTATCACTAGGCCAAAGGCCCTTTGGTTAAGAACCTGTTAACAACCTGTATAGAGATTCACAGAGCAAATCTTTCAAACAAAACGGATGGAATCATCGAAAAAATACAGTATCCATAACAAAAGCAAGCTATCATCAGAGTATCAGTCATGCATAATTTTCTATGTTTGTGAAATCATATTACAGAACATATTTTATTTGACAGGGAGGAGTAAGCGTTCGAGACGAAATAATACAAGGTTTAAAACACTTCATTTTGATTATCTAGCTTAAAAAAAATTACATTTGAGTCAAATGGACTTGTTAAGCCCCTCTAAATTCTTTAATCCTCTCCACTGTGTCTGTCTTAACTCTTATGTCTGTACATTATCAATCTAACTTGTTAAATTAAATAGTTTAAACACCTCTTCAGCAATCTCCATTGCTGCCCGTAGCCGCTGCATTCGCAGGTTTATCCTCCGTTGCCGCCTGAAGAAGCTCTTCAGGTGTTGCAGCAGGGTCAAGATCCCAACACCTATCTGGCAAGTTAAGAGCTTGATCTTCAAGCAACCAAGATGGAACCTGGTGCGAAAACCGCAACATTTCTCTCTTTGGAATCAAGAAAACCGCATGTTCGTCGGGATTCCTTTGGTATACTGTTTTGTACCCTTGTAGCTTGACCAAAGGAGCCACACGGACTCCATGTTCGTCGGTGTAATCAGCAAGAACCTCCACCATTTCGTACTGATGAACCACTTCTTTTGGTGTCTTTCTGTTCCAGTTTTCTGACCAGTTTCGATACACAGCCCATATATCTCCGGTTTTCGGGTAGATTCTAACGCAACCACCTCGACCCGCCTTCTCTCGTTCTAAAAGATGAGAAAAGATGTTGACTTGGTCAACGACATCCGAATGAAACACCCTAAAACTTCCACAAGATTTGGTAAATCCAGACTCAATCCATTTCACACAACCAAATTCCGTGTCGGTTTTTGAGCTTAAGTAGCTGATGTAAACCCGAAACGGTTTATAAGAAAGTACTTGACGGATCAAACAGTAAAGGCGAGGCATCCCGTCTTCTTCATCATAAATCGCCCATATTTGTTTCGCCTTAAATACTCTCTCTGATCTGTCATTATCAAAATCATGGAAATCAGGGTCAGGGACAATCATTGTCTTTTTCGTCGTTTTCACACTCTTTTCAGCTTTTGAAGCTAACTTCATTTCTTCTAACTTGACCCGAATCACTGATCGTGCTTTATCGATTAACAGCTTTCTAACATCAATAACAGGCTCAACCGAATAGCACCCATTTGGTACGCTATTTACACCCACATGTGGTTCCATTACCGAACCCATTTCACTATTTGTGGCCCGTGGTGCCTCTCCCACTTCAACCTTTCTTTTCTTAGGAGGCCTACCAAGATGCTTCCCATTCGCTTTTCCTCCGCTGACGTCCCCATTAGCCGCATGAACAAGATTCACAGATTTGTATGAAAATCCATTCGGGTCTGTGATAGCAGAAGTATTCCACTGAAACGACAAATTGTTTCCGTATGTTGCTCCAGTGTAAGAATGGTTTGTGAACCCGTTATCAGTTGTATACGACCACGGGCAAAATGTCACTGGGGCTGTACCCGTCTCAACAGCAACAAAAACGCCACGACAATTCTTACAAGAAAGCCTTTTATTCACATACTTTCTAAGATATTCATATTGGACTCGACAAGACGTGCACACTGTCCAAAACGTGTCAGTCCTAACACCGGAAGATACATTTGACCGGTCAACCGTAGCCAATAAGTTCTTATTCCTCCTAACATCATACGACCTCCTTCTCGCATTATTGGACAAAACCGTCCACGCTTCTGAAACCAGCTTAAACGCCTCATCAGCCCCGATAGTCTTGTTAGTGCGTGGATCCAACAACACAGCAATCTTTTTGTATTGTTTTTTCAGTACCGATCTCCTGCAGCTGGATCCGATCCAAGAACTGAATACAAGTCAACTTCCCCATTGATCTTTGACTCGCTAGCAGCGTATATCTCATAAACAGCCACCATTTGAGCAATGCCCTCCAATTGAGGGCAAAACGCTTGAGCCTTTATAGCATACCGCCTCGCACCTACAAAATCTTTAACCGCAAACAGCTTTTCCGCATATTCTTTAGCTCTAAGAGCTTCTTCTACTTTAGGCTCCATCTCAAATGTTCAAAATATAAAACCAGAACCTATAAAAAATTCAGATATCAATAACTATTTATACTCATGTCATCTCTTCATCAAATAAAAACATCAAAGTTTGACTATTGGTCAAACATCTCAAATGCAGTCAACAAAAACAAAGCATCTGATAACAATTTACAAACTTATAAATCTTAAATTTATATGATCAATCAAAGAAAAACCCATACAATATTCAAGCATAATATCATGTACCAAATTAGGAATCTTGTGGAAATTCAAACATAAAACTGTTAATAATAAGTCAACAAGATTCAACCTAATATGAACCTATTCACTAATTAAAAAAAATACCCAATTCATCTAAACAAAAACCCATAACAAATTCAACCATAAATCCCTAATATTATCCAAAAAGATCAAATCTTTATCCTTCAAAACCCTAAATTAAAAAAAAAAAATCAATCATATCATAATTAACAATAATAATCACAAAATTAAACCAACACTTACTTAGATCAGCATCCTACAGCAACCCAACATCAACTAGATCTTAAATCCATTGATCAATTTATTCTGCTTTACTTCAGACACAAATTAAATTGTTAAAAGAACCAATTAACTTTTTTTTTTATAAATCTTGAAAAATAAAAAATGGGTACAACAAATTTCGATCTGGGTATTGCTAAAAACTGATAAAGTTTACAAATTTAGATGAAAGAATGAAAACCCAGTCAGAAAAAAGTTAAACTTTTTATAAATCTTGAAAAATAAAAAAAATGGGTCAAGCAAATTTCGATCTGGGTATTGCTAAAGGTTGTTAAAGTTTATAAATTTAGAGGAAAGAATGAAAACCCAGTTGGGATCTTGCGGTAATTGTGGCAAATTGCCGACCAGTAATATTATTGATAAGTATGGGTTATATAATATAAAAATTATATAAAGGATTTTATAAATATTATAATATGATCATGTAATGATGGTGTAGTGAAAGGTGTAAGTGAAGCTTTAAGGTTTTGTTTTAGGATGAAGTGTTTTACAGAGAAAAGATTTTGGATTAAAGAGTGATGTACCAGTTCTGATGCAGAGTGTACAAGTGAGGGTGTGATATGGTTTTTGGAGTTAGATGTTTGAGGTTTGGAAAAAGAGGGGTTGCTTTTGTTTCATGTGATAAAAGGGAGGTAAAGATGCGCAGGTGTGCGTGATGCGCACCCAGGGTGAGGTGGGGTAGGGGTGGGTTGGGTGTTTGGTAGTGAGGAAAAGTGAAGTTTGGTTTGGTCCCAAGAGGATCTAAGACTAGAGTGGAACTTTTTTTTAAGGAGTTGGAATGGTAGGTACTTTATTAAGGGGCTGTTTGGCAAGTGCTGAACCAGTAAGTGCTGAATCAGTAAGAGGTCTTAATGGGTAAGAGGCTCTGAATCAGTAAGTGCTGAACTAGTACTTGATGTTTGGTTGTATGTCTGAGTGAGTGTGCAAAATGACTATTTTATCCCTGTAACAATAACACCTCGATAACTTAGAAAACCCCACTTTAATCAATAAAAATTTTATACATAATTTATTTTTCTATTATTATTATTATTATTTAACTGTTATTATTATTATTATTATTATTATTATTATTAATAATCAAAAACAATATAAAAACCTCTACCTACTCCATTTTCACTTCTTCTTCATTACTCTTTACGCAGACACCACACACACACACACTACTTTCTGAATCTTTCTCATCTCCATTTCTTTTATACTTCAATTCGAAATCACCGATCAAGACCCTAAAACAACATATCCAATTTCTCATTTTACAACCCAAACATACCAGCACCCGACGGGAGGAGCCACGGCGGAGCTCGGGTCAAGGGCGTACGGCGGCGACGGTATTGGGCCGGTGAGGGGTGACGCGGAGCTCGGATCGAGTGACGGGTCAAGGGCTGTTGTCTTCATCAGAGTTCAGAGAAGGGTATATAGGTCTTGTTTCTCATTCAGCATCTTCTCACTGCTGAATGGTTCAGCTCTGAACTGAACCATTAAGAGGTTGCATTTTCACAACCAAACAACTCCGCCTCTGACCGAATCAGAGGTTACCTCTGAATGGAGCCATTCAGAGGCAAACCAAACAGCCCCTAACTCATCAATAATTATTGTATCCATTTGTTTGCCAACGACCTTTAGCTTTCTAGTGGTATTGGTAGAGAAATAAAGATTTGTGCTTACATGTATAGGAGGTGTTATGTTCGAATTTGATTCTAACCGCGTTTGTTACAATAGGTTTTTGGATAGTGGGTTGGAATTAGAGATAGTGGACTTGAGCCACCTAGTGTTGTTTGTGATCACGAACATATGAGATCGTCTTTTTTATTTGGTTACCACTGGTAGTCGAACTTCTATTCGTTTGCAATTAAAAAGATGTTTGATATATTTTCTTATGTTTTTATTTGAATATAGTTTATTTAAATTTTTAGATTTTAATGTATAATAGTTTTTTGTAAATTAAATACACATTAAGATTTTTTTAAGATTTTTATTTGAGTTTTCATCACAAATTGAGTTATATTAGAGAATCTACGATGTCAGAAATTTACACACCGCAACCTAAGCTGTCACATCATATTCCAAAGATGCTTTTAAAACACTCATTTTTATATAATGCTACGGTATAGATTGATGGACTAATCCATGTTTTAGTGTGGGCTGGTTTTTATGTTTTAAACCCAGAAAAGTGTCGAAGACTTATATAGTTAGATTAAGATTTGGTTTATCTAGAATTTAAATTGTTTTCAAATTTGGTTTCCTTGTTTAACTAGAATAGGAGTCGATTACTCATGAGTTTTGTATAAGAAAGTTTTAATTCAAGTTTATCAAAAAGAGCCAAGTGTTCCCCAAACCGTGTTTTGTTTTCGAGTTTACTGTTCAGTATCAATTGTTATCCCCAACATAGATTTCAAACACCCATAAAAATATGTGTGTGAGAGCATGGACCACTATTGGTTGTTTGAACCAAAATTACACAGTGAATCAATTGTTATCCCCAAACTTTAGTTAACGTCTGCTTTTGCACTACTTGATCAGTTTTCTATATCATCAACAACTTCAGTTAGATTCCAGTTTGGTAAGTCTTCAGCTAAGAACTCACCTTCTTCCAACTGATATTCTTCATTTGCATCCGATTCTTCACTACTCAGAAGACCTACTTCCTTGATTTTATCTTCTCACATTCCTTTTCATGTTCTCCAAGCAAGTATGTGAAGAGGAAGTCCGATTATGGAAATAAAGCATCAAAAGCCTCATGACTGAAGGTATCTATGGTGTCCAAGTGTTGAGACATACAGTCAACATGCCTATTCCCTGGATCACCAGCACCAGTAACATCAACTCCAGCACCCGACTCCCCCTGAGTAGTAGCATGCACACCAAGTGTTGTTGAAGCACTTGGAGGCTCACTCCCCGCAGAGCGGTTAGGATCATTGTCAGAATCATCATCGCGCTTCTTCATCCTTAACTCATCACCCTTACATGTCACATTCTCCCCTTGAGCCTTCAATTGCTGCATGAACTGATAAGTCAACTCCATCTGAACTTCAGTATAGTGAACAAACTTTTGTATCGTCTGATTAGTAATCTTCATTTGAGCGGTCAACTCTTTCACCCGTCCTCTCCAGCTGAATAATCCGTGCTCTGTCTGAAAGTGAGGTGTCAAAACAGACATCCAGATCAGAAGCATCAACTCTGTGGACCTCAGGTAAAGGCTGGGTAATAGCATGTATGAAGGATGAGGCTACAATGGTTGTGTTGGTAGTAGTGGATGTAGGTAATGTGGTAGTGTGAGTTGAGGCGGTGAAAACTAGATTAGAGTGTGGAGCAGTTAGTGAACTTGGAAGCACAGAAATGCCAAGTGAAGATTCACCAACAGTTTCAACACTGGTACATAAGGTGGTAATGGGTGTGGTAGTGGTAGTGGTAGTGGTAGTGGTAGGTGGTGTGGTGGTAATGGATGCAGTAAGTGGTGGTGGTTGTTGTACGTTGACTTCTAAGGTTGTTAATGGTACTTGTGAGCTTGACTCACGAATAACAATTCCTCCTCTCTTCCTCGAACGAGTGCGAAGAGGTGGAACATCATCATCACCATCATCATCAGAATCTTGTGGCTTATAATCTTTGTCAGTCTCATCATCATCTCTCTACGTTTCTCCCCCATAGTGTCAGTAGGAGGTTCCAACCTCAGTAGTAAGTTGGCAACAATCAAACTTTCCGAACTAGAGCTGCTATCATCATCAATACTAGGCGAAGAAGGTATGTTATGAATACCCAAAGACCCTTCTTCCCCATGAATAGTACCTGACGGACCTGAGCGATCCAAATCCATATCCGACTGTTGTAAGAATGCATCACCAACATCTTGAACCTGCTCCTCGATAACCGGACCAGGCTGTTGAACATGTTGCTCAACAGCTGGTTCCTGTACCTGTACCTGTATATTAACCTGTTGCACCGGAACCTCAGGCTGTGGAACTGGAGCTTGTTGTGGTTGTTGGTGCTGTTGCTCAGGCAAGTCAAACCACGCATCATTTGCCGGTGGTTGATAAGTAGGATCAATAAGAAACCCAAAAAGTGGAGTCTCCTGTGGACGCTCGTTCTCTGGTCGCCTAACATTGTGCGTACGGCAATCAGCAAGAGTACGACGCTCCACTATACCTGCCTGAATAAGAGGTGGAACATCCGGCAACCCTGGAATAAGGTGTTTGAAGATAATCATAAGAAACCTGCCGAATACCATAAAACGATTCTTTTCAACAGCTCTAATCTGCTTCTCCAGCTCATATAAGATCATCTGAGAGAAAGAGAATGGTTTGTTGTACACCAAAGATAACATAGCAGACTGGATACTGGACCCCATAACATCTGGTCCTGCCCTGCGTGCTGAAAAGCAAACAATCATAACGTGCATCAATAATCTCCATTGCCCATAAACACAACTCTTGCTCAACTGATACTTCCGAACATCTCCAGAATAACCCATACGCCGAAAAGCACCTATCCTAAACTCAGCAGGAAAAATCACTGGACCGTCTTCTTGCTCAATAGTGCCAAGACGAAGGGCCTGACGAATAATATCTGCTGAAAACTGGATCACTTGGTTATTCACAGTAGCTCTCATAACTGGTGGTGCTTCCTTGCAGTCATATGCAGCAGTAGCCCAAAACTGCTGCAGATAAGTAACACTGATCTGTGGCGAGTGGGTAAGGGCATAGTTGATCCTACAGCGCCGAAAGAATGACAGAATCTGCGCATAATACTCTGCTTGGTCACTACCAGGAATCAAGCCAAATGATCTGTTCTGGTTGTTATAGAACTCACGAATCTCTTCTTCAGTCATTTTCTGCACTCAACATTTCAACATTAGCAACACATCACAATGACAGACGAAGGTCCGATCACAAGTCAATTAAGACCGTAACCAGACCTAACAAATGAAAACTAGAAAACGCAATGGATACTGCTCATATCAAATACAATATTGAACTTGAAAGAACCACATATGTTGAACAATCAAACAGGTTTAAAAGTAACAATCAAACAAGTTCAAAAGTAACTATGTTATCATACAAGTTCAACATGAACGAAGATCATTAACGAAACCAGGTCAAACAGACAGATCAATCAACAATAACATCCATGAATATAAAGTTATAAACCAGTCATCATCTTGGCACTAGTTCAATCAAACAAGCAATTCAAATATAAAGAGATACAGTCATCTTCGTGTGACAGTCAAACAAACAACGAAAATAAACCAGTCAATTTATCTAAGGTGTGGACCGGCCAAATAACAAGTTTAAAATGCAAGATGACCCGAACGAAGTTGGTCA
The DNA here is from genome assembly GCA_030844895.1 of Ambrosia x helenae. NCBI lineage: Eukaryota > Viridiplantae > Streptophyta > Magnoliopsida > Asterales > Asteraceae > Ambrosia > Ambrosia x helenae. The sequence continues at coordinate 5,875 of JAUTDX010005096.1, read as the reverse complement.
TCTTCGTGTGACCAGTCAACAACGAAGTAGTAAGTTCGTTTGATCAGTCAATAACCATCAATGGGGTTGATGAGTCAAGGAATCAAGGCAAACAACGGAAATTAAGGTTAGACCTATCAAGTCAAACAACACAAGTAACTTTATTGGACCAGTCAATAAAAAATAACGAAGATATGCATCTTCGTTTGGTTGACCTGCATCAATCACGTTTTACGAAGATGATTATCTTCGTTGTGGACCAGCCAAGCAAAGCCTTTAGATCTATCTTCGCCTGTGGAAGGTTTAGTTCACCAAGATTGATCAAACAAATTACAATCGAAACAACACAAAACATAGTGTGTTAACCCGAGCCTAAAACCCACCCAAGAACACCTTTTTTCGGATGAAATCGATTGATGTTTGTGTGATTGAGTTCGGAATGAAGTTGAGATTAATAATCGATGAACAGTAATGGTCTTCTTACCTGTTATTAGTGTCAGATTGGAACGAGAATCACAAGGGTTTGGGCGGTTAGGTTATCTTCGTGGATGTGTCCTGTTGTTGGTTTTGCAAAGAATGAAGGTTGACCGATTGACTTACCTAACCTGACCTATTTGTATTCAAGAAATAGCGATGATAAACCAACGAAGTTGGGATAAACTAGCAAAGATATTTGGGCCAATGACTTAACAAAACACCTTAAACTTTCTATTATATCACAATTGGACCCTATGGAGTGAAAACAACTTTTGTTAAATAAAAAAAAAACTTAACCCAAGTTGTTCATACGTGGGCTTTGAAGCTGAACCCAAGCCCGATAATTTTCGGTTTTAGATATATGTTACGAAACAATGACTTGGCTTTTGAGAAAATTATTTTTCGTACGAAAACGAGACGTTTTCCCGAATAGTACTAGTGTTCCCTTAAATGACCATTTCTCGTGCATTAAGTCTTGAAGTGTAAAATAGAAAATCTTTTTGTCATTTTTGAATATTTTTAAATAAATAAATAAAGAAATAAAAACACTAGTACACTGAAAATAAAAAAAAATAAAAATTCAAAAGCAAACACTCTATTTTTTGATGAGATGTCACCGGTGAAAGGATCATATCAGCTAGAACAAGACGAACACGCGAGTTAGAACAATTAACGCCGTGTTCCCGAGTTAACTTAAAGAGGGAAAAGAAAGGAAAAGAATGGAAAGGAAAGGAAAGGAAAAGAAAGGATAAGTAACCTTTCCTTCCGTTTCCTTCCAAATCGGAAGGAAAACAAGGATTTTGCCTAGTTTTCCTTCCATTTCCTTTCTTTTCCTCCCTTTAATGAAACTCGGGAACACACCATATTTTGTTTTCCTTTCTTTTCCTTCTTTAATGAAACTCGGGAACATAATCAAAATTTTCCTTCCATTTCTTTATTCTTGTTTAGTTAACTCGAGAACACAGCGTAAAAGTAAATTATTAAAAGCACAGTCATAGTCCAAGGCGATTACTAGTATATTGATCCACTTAAACAAACTTACAGTATTGTCTTCAAAGCCTCACTTTACTTATTTCGATTATGAGCATTTGACTGTAGGTATCAAAATCCAGGAGGACGAAAGTGTGTTGTTATCTTCATAGACTTTAACATATTTTTTTACTTTCTTCGTCTATTTCTTTAACTTTAAGAAGAAAAAAAACATATTTATTTAGAGTTCCGGTCCGACCGCCCGGTTACCAAACCATTACCTCAACCCGTACCCTGTTCCCGCTCCAACGCCTCCAAAAAAACTTAGAATCTGCAGAGAACAAAAGCGTCAATTTTTTTATAAAAGTTTTTTAAAGTTTTTTCTTGAATAATACAGTGTAGTCACTTCATTACCAATCCCAAACCCCTAAAGCTCTAATCTTTTTAATAATAATGGATACCCTTTTCACTCTTGGTTCATCTTCATCCTTTTCCTCAATCCAAACCAACAAAAATACACACTCTTTATCTTTCCGTACAATTGGGTATCTTCCCTTTAGTTCACAATTGAAATCTCAAAATACTGGTGTGTGTAAAAGCCAATAACTTTGTATTGAAGTGTGTAAGTAGTGATGAAGGGTTAGCAAAGAGTGTTGATGAAGGTGAAGGTGTTGTTTAGAAGGAAGAATCTTGCGGTTTTTGTGTCCGGTGGTGGGTCGAATTTTCGGGCGGTTCATTGGGCTACTGTTAGTGGAGATGTTCATGGGAGCTTTGTTGTTTGGTTACTAATAAACACATGGTATGTTCTTTTAGCACTTTGTTGTGTTGTTCATGTTTGAATATAATGTTTTTAAACATGTATGTTTCATTAGAGTATAGGAGCATAGATGTTATAGATATTAGATCAAGCAGCATTGTGTTTTGTCCTGATTGATATGGAACTTGTTTGGAATTGATTAGAGTTTGAACCCAAATAAGCAAATTAATGGTGAATCCACATTGAGCACATTTAGTTAGGGCAAACCAGGGTTCTGCATGCGCATGGTCTGTCGTCTGTCGGGTCAACTTGGGTATGATGTAAGCAGGGGCGGACCTACGTGGTGGTCTACGGGTTTTTATGAACCCACTATGTTTCGAATTTTAATAGACTCCATATATAAAAATTACTGAGTGAACCCATAAATGAATTTGAAGTGAACCCGTATCACAATGCAAGAAATTGTTCTAGTGGTCCTGCGTTTGGTTGTAAAGTTTACGCAGTTTGATTCTTGAGGCCTGTGTTACGTTAATATTGTACAAAAGGGTCAAAATTGTCATTTTATGTGTCTATTTCACGTTAATATTCTACAAAAGGGGCAAACTAGAATTTTAAAGCTAATTTAACGAAAATTTGAATGTTTGGTTGTGAGAAACGTGACCCGACCTTAAAATTTGATTGTGAGAAATTTAGTCAGCAAAAGGAGGTAAACCCATGAGAAAAAAAAATCCTGCATCCGCCACTAGATGTCAAGGTTGCAAAAGGCACTAGGCGGGCGGTGAGGTCCAGCCTAGGGACTAGTCGGGACTAGGCGAAAATTAGGCGGAATTAGGCGTTTGGGTATTTTATACGTATTTTAATATATATACACACAAATTTAGGTGTTTTTTGAAAATATGTTAAGATATATACACATAATACTAAAAAAATACTTAGAAATTTAATTAAAAAAAAAAAAAAATCACCGCCTAGGCCCGCCTAATGGCCGCCTAATGCCCAAAACGCCTAGATCTCCGACTAGGGCCTAATTCCGATTTTCTTCACCGCCTAGCGCCTAGGCCGATTTTTGCAACATTGCTAGATGTAAGCATCCTTAGCCTGCATTTCTACAAGAGGTTGTTTCCACGACTCAAACCCATGACCTTCAGGACACATGGCAACAACCAGACCGTTGCTCCAAGCCTCCAGGTTTGCCTTAATCGAGCAAATTCAAGTATTCGACCATAGTTGTTGAAGGTGCGAGGCGCTTAAAAATTGAGGGCCTGAGATAAGCAAGGCGCGTAGCATAAACATACCATTTTTGGGGATTTTAGACTTGTTTTAGGTCTCTTTACGGTTGGTTGTAGGCAATTTTTGAATGTTTTAGACAAGTTTGACCGGAATTTTTAGATGTTTGATGGAATTTGTGAATGTTTTCGGGAATTTACACACCTTGGCTGGATTCTGGAACCTTTTTGGAACGTCATCGGAGCGCCTGGATTGCCGCAGGGCGTGTTCTTCTGACTTGCCTCGCCTGACAGCCCAGGCGTGCGCCCGAAGGGCTTTTGGCAACATAGAATTTAACTATGAACTTAGAAAGGTTTTTTCATGTGAATTCACATAATCACATGAACACTCTGTGATTAAGTCATTAAACTATTGTCTTTCTGGAATTTGTTCGTTGTCGATGAGATGTTTATATATTAAAGTCGTAAAGCTTTCCTTTGTTCATATTTGTAGATTGTGGAGGTGCAAACTATGCAAGAGAGAACGTATCCCTGTTATTATATACCCTAGCACCGAAGGTGGACCGGAAGGTCTGTCTTCAAATGACCTTGTAGCTGCTCTAAGGTCAGACTGATTGATAATTACTTGTGTTTTAGTTTTTTTTTTTTTTTTTTTTTTTGCTGTTTTCAATTATTCAATACATTTGTTATGTTGTGTAGTAAGTGTTAGAAGTTTTAGTAATCAAGAAATTATGTTAATTAAGAAAGTCACAAAGGGTTGACTTCAGAAAGTCAAACCTCACAGAAAAGGCGCCAAAACTGAACCATTGCGTCTGTACGTTTAAGTCACGTCGGTTAGTTTATAAAACGGTTTAGTAACCGTCAATATTGTATGGGTATAAATAGCCCCTCATGTGTATCATTTGTTTGTGTGGATGATTAATAATATTGTGTGTTCATAAGAGTCCCACCCTCTGTTCTTTCATATGCGAGTCCCTGCACAACATCTTTTGTGCATACTCAATAATTATCCAGCCATGTTCATCCCTATACCAAGTCCAAGTTGTTCAGATGCGAAACAGGGAATCAACAGTAAGTACAAGATTGACTTTATTCTTCTAGCTGGATATTTGAAGCTTATACCGTCTGAGTTAATTCGAGCATATCCGAAATCAATCTTGAATATTCATCCTTCACTTCTTCCTGCGTTCGGAGGCAAAGGGTATAATGGTACAAAGGTGCATAAAGCTGTTATTGCTTCTGGAGCTAGGTATTCACAAAGCTTTCGTTTCCACTTGGATTTCAAGATTATCGTGGTTCATCGATCTCTCATGTTTTTTGTTTATTTTTCTAAAGATATTCACGCCCCACAATCCATTTTGTTGATGAGCATTACGACACGGGACACATTCTAGCTCAAAGATTAGTTCCAGTGCTTGCTAACCAATTTTACATCTTTTCAAACCAATTTTACATCTTTTCAAATAAAGTTTTGTGTTTTTTTTAATCTTTTGTAATATTTACAACATGGTTGTTAATAACGTGAAATACACGTGACATTTTTGTCAGGAACATAATATGTATGCAGAGGTTGCGGCTGCAGTATGTGAAGAGCGTTTGATTTGGAGAGAAGATGGCGTTCCCATCATACAAAGCAAAGCTAACCCTAATCATTATAGCTAACAGACGATACTATTATCTTTCAAACGGGAGTTGACTATGTCGGTATGCTTTCATGTTGCCCGACTACTTCTTTTGATCCGTAGCTGCGTGTCTCTATGCACTTTCCATAGACTTTTCTTGCTATTAGAATACATTATTAGTGGGAATCATGTTTTCAATGAGCCATGTTATTTACACAACCAAAAAAATTAGGTTTGCACACCCTCTACTGCCCGTAGAGACCTCTACGGCCCGTAGAGGGTGTCAGTGCATTAAATGAGGGTTGCCTCTACGGGCTGTAGAGGCCTCTACGGGTAGAAGGGATCACAATCATTGGTAGTCAGGACTGAACCTCGTACCTCGTTTTCATGTTCATCTACGGGCCGTAGAGATCTCTACGGCCCGTAGATAGGTCAAAATTTGATCCCTACGGCCCGTAGAGGCCTCTACGGGCCATATAGGGTTGTGTGGATAAAATGCACCCTTATGTGAATATCCGGAGCCTTTCAGATAGTGTTTGAAGGAATTCTTTCTATTTTTTTACCAAGTGTTACTACAAGAATTTCAGGATAAAATTATGGGTTCTTGGCATTTATTCCCACCCTTAGATTCTTATTCTCTTTTTGATATATTCACTAAACTAAATATATGACCTCTATTCCCACAATATCTTCATTTTGTAGTGAAATTCCCATCCTTTTTTTTTTTGCCTAATTCACTGTGAAATATTGAAGATAGTCAATGACCAACAAGATATGCATCTATGCTTTCGTAACTCGTTATTTGTTGTGTGCTTTTCTTCTTTGCATTGTTATTTCTCGAAATT
>JAUTDX010005095.1:0-50555 GCA_030844895.1 Ambrosia x helenae | reverse complement strand
AACACCCTCTGTAAGCATTACTGCAAGGTTACACGCTCCCATCACCATCTTAGAAAGCAAGAGATCATCCTCCATAGCCTCTAATGAATTCCTTCACACCAGGTGGAGCAAAATGAGCCAAACTTCTTCACAAACAGCAGATGACTTAAGTTTGTCATTAACCTTCACACCCTAACAGGAACATAACCCCTTCACCTTCAATGCTAGCAAACCCTTAGTGTTCTTTATAGCAGCAACATTAGCACCAGAAACCTTTTTACCCTTCTCTTTCTTAACCGAAGCACTTGGCACCTTCTCAGCAGCATCAACCTGAACTTCCTCATGATCCTCAGAATCCTCAATCTCATCACTCACTTCCACATGCTCAGAACTACTTGGTTGGTTCACATTCTTCAACAACCTTCGGCTTGAACGCCTAGTCGAAGCCTTTGAAGAACTGGGCTTCAAGAACCCCTTCACAATTGGAACATTGGTAATATTCACCCCATCAAATCTGCACTTCTCATATTTCACCACCTCATCCTCCCCCTGAACAGCCTCAGTGTCCTCAAACACAACGTTTGAAACATCATCACTCTTGATAAAATCCAAAGCAGACATAACTACAAGAACAACAAAATAAAAACATAAGGATCAAACAAGATAAGGATAATAAAGTAAAGAATAAAAAGTAGCATACCGTGACCACCCCTCATGGGTACCGAATCTCTATCCTATTTATCCCAATAGGTACTAATGCCGGACAAAACTAAAAAAGGCTCAGGGAAGGGGTGAAGCCTTGAAGGGCATGCTCGAAAGCGCCTCAAGAAAGTTTTTGTCCAACTCGGACTCAGAAGGTTCCATCTCGTTTAAAACAACATTAGGACACCTCCAAACTGGCTTAAACGGGACAATCGATTTAGACACCCAAAAGAATTTCGTCTTCCACACACCAACTATAGTGACATGTGAAGAAATCAAGCAAACACCGATTTGGGAAATTTCAAAAGTGTACAAATCCCCATTCTTAGCCAGACGAAGAAAACGGCGAAACATCAAGAGGGTAGGATCGTAACCAAGAGCACGACATAGAATTTCAAAATGCAACACCCTGGCCAACCCGTGAGGGTGTAGTTGACCGAAAGAGACACGATAATATTCTAACACATTCAAAAGGAAAACTAAAAATGGATGACGAAGATTCGAAAACTCGAAGTGTCAACAATATAAAGCCATCGAACTGTTAGGACATCGATCAATTGAATCAGTAACCCCAGGAGCAACATGGTTAAAAGAAAGGTCAATACCCCATTCGAAACAGAAAGCCTCAACCTCTTCTTGAGTAAGAGAGAAGAAACTAACTGCCACGTCCTTTTTGGCACCCACTAAGCTTCGAGGGAAGATACGATGAAACAAGGAGAAGAAGAAACTAACCTAATTGAAGCAGGGTAAATGAAACCCTAAGAGAGATGGAAAGTAATCTGAAGTTGAAGAAATTAAAAAGTGTTTAAGTGTAAAAAGGAGTTATATTATTATATGTAACTTATAGACATTATGATGGACAATATTAATAACCGCCCATGATAAGGCTAACACTTGTCACATTAGGGGTCACTTCAAAATTCAAATCTCAAATCCAAAGGTGTAACCGCCTGAAACCAAGCAAAGCCTTTCACCCTCGAACCTTTTAACGCTTACAAACTGAGTAAAAAGTCAGAAGCCTTTGAGCTACGCCACAAACACCTCTGACTTTGGGGCTGATGACGTGGGTAGTTTAGGATTAAATAAATCAATTATATTGCACAAACTAGCTTGAAAGGTTGAAAGCCACAAATGTTCAAAAGGTAACAAAGTACTGAACACAAAGAAAAAAATACATGACTTGTCTTGTCATCATCTATCTCGGTCAAAACCCCAGCTGTCCACACTTTGCATGTGGAGAAGCTGCACCTTATGGACCGCAGGTCTAAAGCCTTTATCGGCTAAAGTGGTTAGTCCCTTAGTTGTTACAATGACCAAGAGTTATCATTTTCCCTAAATAGAACATTCTCTTTCTTTAAATCAAATCACTCTACCAGTGATCTGATTATTCACTTACATCTTTCCACACTCACACTCTTCTATTCTCTTCTATTCTCTTTACACTTCACGTGGGAAAGATTCTCGAAACTATACAACACCTCACTTGAAGTTATGAACAGCTTTCTGAGTTTGAGTTCATCTCAAATCAGAATCATAACAATCATAATATTTAAACTCTGGAACCTCCTTCTACGCTTAACAACGAAGAGGGACACCACGACCTGCGTTTGGCAAAATTAAACCCTTCAACCCTTTTTGAGACTTTGTACTAACGTCGGGTCGAAATTTGTTGTTGCAACACAACAAAAAAAATACATGTAGGGATTTCCACATACATTTCTTTTATCTATTATTATAACAAAATCCTTAAACACATAACAAAACTAACGTTAAAAAACTAAAAAAAAACAAAATAGGCTTACTTGTTAAAGGGGAGTAACCTGCAGAGGGCAGTGGCGATGGGGGAGCAGTGGTTGATGGAGGGAGGTGGTCGTAACCTTGAGAGCTAGAGAGGTTGTTAAAACCTCTCTGTTTATGTTTATATAAAAAAAAACCAAAAAAACTGGACTTGAAGAATTGAACTAATGACTTATTTGTTGGTAAACAAGGAAATTTACCACTACAGAAGCCTTCATTTTTATACTATAAGGTCCTTATCTTATTATTTTTATGCTGCCCTTTAATAACTTAGCATAACATTTCTACTGTTTTTTTAGGAATATTGGATTTAACTACTCCCAACTTTTAGAGTTTGGCCGGCAATACTCCCAACTACGAAAATGTTTATCAGCACTCCCAACTTTTAAAGTATTTTCCACTGGCACTCCCAAACTAATCCAGTTAGTTTGCTGACGTGGCATGCTGACGTGGATGACACATAAGATGGCACATCATATTCCACAGCATGCCACGTCAGCAATAATGGCCATGTCAGCAAACTAACTGAACAAAATAACTGGATTAGTTTGGGAGTGTCAGTGGAAAATACCTTAAAAAAGTTAGGAGCGAGTGCTGATAAACATTTTCGTAGTTGGGAGTATTGGCGCCAAACTCTGAAAGTTGGGAGTATTTAAATCCAATATTCTTTTTTTTTAAACATTGGGGTTGAAAGACCAGGAACTATTTCAATGGCCTAAGAGGGAATTAAATAAAATTGTAAAGATACTCTAACTTAAAATTTGTCCCGTTATGGATATTATATATAGATACAATTACTAAAGTCGGCCCTCTCACACAAATACTGTAGCGCTACAGTACTCCATCTTTTTTTTTTTCCGGTTACCTCTCTTTTGGGCGGTTACCTCTCTTCTGGCGGTGCATACGTTTTTCAGGTGGTTTTTTTTTCCGACTGCTTAATTTTCTTGGGCAAGGGCTGTATTTTATTGCCTTTGCGAGCGACAGGTCACAAATATAGATACAATTACTAAAGTCGGCCCTCTCACACAAATACTGTAGCGCTACAGTACTCCATCTTTTTTTCCGGTTACCTCTCTTTTGGGCGGTTACCTCTCTTCTGGCCGGTGCATACGTTTTTCAAGTGGTTTTTTTTCCGACTGCTTATTTTCTTGGGCCAGGGCTGTATTTTATTGCCTTTGCGAGCGACAGGTCACAAATACGGTCAAACCAGTCGTTAATCGGGAGGATGTAACCACAGCAACCAGCGAACCACAAAAGCGGCGTCCAAGCCGCAGCTGGACGGTGTCGGCAGACGCTGGTAGGCCGTGACAGGTTGTTTGGTGGTTGTGTTATCTCGAGTGGTGGTGGTCGGTGAGTGCTGTCGCGACGGCTGTGATGATGGTCGGAGGTTTTGACATCAGCGGCGACTTCGAAACAACCACGATGTCATCTATATACATAACGGATTCAGGTGTCGGTTCGTATTGAAAACTATGTTTGGTAAAATGGTAGTGCTTGGTTGGAATTTTCTTGGGTTGGTGGTGATCGGGCGGAGCTTTCAGATGGTGGTTGTACAGAGGTACACATACAGAGGTAGAGACAGAGTGAGTTGTGGGTAGGAATTGATGGGTTGTTGTGGTTTGTAAGGTGAAAACATTTGGGAATTGGAAGTGTTTTAGTGAGAGAGAGAGAGAGAGAGGGGTATCTGAGTCGAAACCAAAGCATTGAAATAAACCTTCCTTTAATGATAGTGATTTTCAATAACTTCCTAGAGGCAAAGTGATGTACATATTCACCTACCAAACAACAACAATCCATTTGATTTCAATTAATTAATTGTGGTGTGTAGAATGATGAAGTGCTGAAGTTCAAATTATTTTGTTTGCTACCAAAGCTTAGATTCGGATATTGTATATATATCAATTACCAACTTCGGTTCTACTCACATAAAACACTGTAGCGCTACAGTGTCACCGGTGAAATGACAAGTCCACCCTGCTTCTAATCTATTTTTACCAAGTTACCCTTCTCGCGTCGACCTCTTTTGACCACAGGTCAGTTGCTTTCCCTCTCTCCTTTGATGAAGACGAGGCCGTTCCGATCCTCCTCTTTACCGGTTTTTGCCTTCCGCCTGTATATACGTGACGTCAAAGACTAAGTCTGTGGCGGCGACATCAGCCCACCGACCGGAGAAATAACGTTTAGTCGACGTTTAGATCTTCGGTGACGGCGGCGGAAAGCTGGTGTTGTACTTGACGGTTGGGTGGTTGTGCTGTTTGGCGGTGGCAGTTGCTGTTGTGTGGGTCTTCGATGGCCGTCGTTCCGTTTTCCTCGCCAGACGTTGCAATGGACCTGTCATAACCACCGCCATAGTCATTTACCGGCGGCGGCGACGACGAATCTTCTCATGTGGCGGCCATGGTGGTATGTGGGAATTTTGGTTATTAGAGACTGAAACAGGTTAACTTTATAGAGAGAAAGCAGGAGACAAATGTGTGGTCTAAGGCCTTTACGTGATGGTTGTGGTAAAGGCGATGATAAAAGGCACGTAAGATTTGTGGAGGTTAAAACCTGAAGATAAATTGACGAAACCTTGATAATTAATGGTGATGATAATGTTGGTTATGATGGTGGTTTATGCTGAAGAAGAGTGTAGAGATGGATGAAGTAGGAAGAGAAAGCATAGGGATGTGTGTTTGAGAGAGAGTAATGTCATGGCCTCCAGCTCATTTAGTTTGGTGTATTATCATTACATGATTTCTAAAATAAATAAATTCTTATTTAATAATTTGTGGAGGTGTGGCAACCTGCTTGGCATACACAAGGTATTTTTTTATATTTTTCATGGCAAAAAATCTATATTGTACATTCTAAAGAGCATTTGAACAACTACTCACACCCGGAACAAAAAACGTTGTAGTTCAGTTGGTAGAACGCCTACCTTTTAACCAGGTAGTCGTGGGTTCAAGTCTGATGAATGACGTTTTTTCCCAGACATATTTATTGTTATCAGGTTAGTCGTTAGATAAGCATCCGCGCAGGTGTTTGTTTAGAACTATGTTTGCGCAGCGAAGCGCGCGCGGGTATGATGCTAGTTACATTACATTTATAGCCTAGTATACAACATTTGAAATATATAAAAAGTATTTAATTCTTATAGTTTGGTCCGCTTTTATATGACTGGTATGCGTTATAAACCATAAACAAAACGATAAAAGACACGATTTTAATATTTTGAACTGACCAAAAACTTATGTAAAACCAACCATGCAACCAAATCGATTACCAGTTTGAGCAGTTGCATGGTTTTAGCTAAAGGGGAAATGGATTTAAATACTCTTAACTATCACCTCTTGGCGGATAATACTCTCAACTTTCACTTTGGCCATTAGCACTCCCAACTTGCAACTTATTTTGTTCCATCACCCCAAACTAACGGAGATGTAACCTGGTTAGTCTTTGTGGTAAAAATGTAAAAACCTAAACTTAAGGGACAGTCTACGTGGCAAAAATATGAAAATCTAAATTTAAGAGACCTTTTTAAAACTTATTATTATTATTATTATTATTATTATTATTATTATTATTATTATTATTATTATTATTATTATTATTATTATTATTATTATTATTAATCCCAAACACCCCTCCTTTTCTTCTTCTGTTGACAGAGCCCCCTTTTTTTCTTCAGACCACCCCCATCATCCCCCAACAACCATCGCCTCCACCGTCATCCCCTACAAGCACCGTCTCCACTGGTCACCCCAACAATCACCGTCTCCATCGTCACCCCCAACAACCATTGTTTCCCCCATCGACCACCACCACCGTCACCTGTCACATCCAAACACAACCACCGTCCATCAGTAACATCCAACTCGGTTGTACCATTCTTCAACAAAAACCCTGTAATCTCGACATCAACAACCAAATCCAAGTATATCCAAAGGAAGATGAGTTAATTTGGGTTTTTTTACCACATCAATAACCGCCGATCTCTTTCTCTCTCCTCTGCTTCTCTCTCTTCGATTCCCCTTTCTCGTCCCTTGCTCTCCTTCTCCCGTCTTTCTCTCTCTAGATTTTCTCTGGTGGTTGATGGTGGGTGTGGTTGTCGAAGGAAGGGTGGGTGGTGGTGGGAGTGGCTGGTGGTGGAGTGGGATATTGAGTAACCAAATCATTGTCTCCGGTGAGCATAGTGTGTAGACAGTGAAGAAGAGAGGGAGTTAGGTGTTTTATTGTACAAGTCAAATAGCTTCAATGATTATAAATAATAATAATAATAATAATAATAATAATAATAATAATAATAATAATAATAAGTTTTAAAATGGTCCCTTAAGTTTTAGGTTTTTTAAATTTTTGCCACGAAGACTAACCATGTTAGACCTCTGTTACTTTGGGGGTGATTGAACAAAATAAGTTGCAAGTTGGGAGTGCTAATGGCCAAAGTAAAAGTTGAGAGTATTATCCGTCAATAAAAATAGTTGGGAGCATATAAATCCATTTCCCCTTAGCTAAACTGTGAACACCCCTACTTGAGAAAGAGGTAAGACATGCCTAAATCCACGCTCCCTGGACCGACCATTAGATTAGCTATAAATGAGATTATACTATATAAGGTTGTTGGGGTTATACAATATTGTTTTTGAATTAATCTAGAAATTTTATGATTTAGAAAGTCAAATTTTAAGTCAACAGGTGTCATATAGAAAGTCAAAATGGGTCAAAAATGGATAGCAAAATACCTGTATACAATTGTCAAATGACAGTCAAATAACTATCATATTGTAAGGGTATAAATACCCTTAACTTTTGTCATTTGTATGTAATAATATTAGTGTGTGCTTGTGTGTTTTATTGTTCTCGTCCTTGTATTATGGTTCCGACTCAGAGTCCCTCTACTTATGTGCATACTCATACTAATTGTCAATTATATTTGTTCGTACCCATTTAATCCAGATTGATAATCAATCCACGCTCCTACAAGGTGGTATCAGAGTCGAGGTATGACAAGGGATTGATCATTGCAGTCAAGTATCAACCGCCGCAAAAGAAAGAGAAATGAACATGGTGTTGGGGATTTACAGTAATAACAAATAAACAACCGGATACAAACAGAAATATCCGAAGGCACGTAATCGCTTTCAGATTGAAGCAATTCGACGGTTCAATCGAAATATTCAATCAGATACAATCAGAGATTGAGAAGTTTCTATATGATTTGATTGAGAGAAGAACCAAAGAGATTTTAGACCAAGATTATGAAATTCGTTGTGAATGAAAGGCCCATTAACGGCCTTTTAGGCAGTTTTTTCAAGGGTTTCAAATTGCCAAATTTAGTCTCTCTATTTCTGAAATTTAATTTTCTTAGACATTTTTACCATAGCAATTTTAATGGAAACATTTTTTTTCCAAGCTGACTTAGAAGCTAGACCCCAGCCAGGTGCTCAACCCCTTGGACCCCGCCAGGGGCTAATAAGAATATATACATTCAACCTCCTTAACTTCCAGGTCTAAACACATACCTTGGGATGAATCTTCTAATGTGTTCCAATCTCTACATATTTAGCTTTCCGCATTGAATTCTGTATCTAGCTTCGTACTAGATGGGAATTGGGTATCTTAACATCAGAGATTTTTAGTGGACTTTAATCCCATCCCTATAGCCGACTTTTTCACGAGATCTCTACTTAACCCTTTGGTTAAATGATCGGCTAAATTGTTTTGAGTTCTCACAAACACCACCGCCAACCAGGGGCGGTCACCCCTTGGCTTCGCCCCTGTCCCTTAGGAGCTTCACCTCTAAGTTCATAATAAATTCAAATAGGCGTGCACTCCGCACCACCATACCTATATGATGTCTTATTACGAAGATATTGGTCAAACAGTCAATCCAATTACACTAAAATATCCAACAATCCTCCACTATTTTAGTGTAATCCATGATTAACTAAAACAAGTAATATCAAACATTCAAACTTTTGCTTAAATGAAATGTCATGACGATTGAAATTCACATTAGTGAATTACACATTCTGAATATTCTGAAAAGGTCTTTGTATGGCCTCAAACAGGCGCCACGAGTGTAGTATCAACGTTTCACTGATTTTGTGCTTCAACAAAGGTTTTCTTAATGCAAGACGCTGATTAGTTTTGCTTTGACCAGAGAAAAGAAGAGTATAGGCGATAAAACGATAGCCCGAAGAGCTACTTTACGCTTGACTGAAGGTCCGAGGTGGGCCGATGTTGGTGGTGGATGGCTGGTGGAGGTGGCAAGCGGTGGGTTGAGAGCAACTGGGGGTATTAGAAAAGAGAGTGGAAGGAAATAAGAGAAGAAGACTGTTTTTTTTTAACAGAGCATTGTTTCAAATGGGTGGGTTTTCGAATCAGAGCATTTGTCAAGTACATGATAATTGAATTCATGGGGTGGGCCAATTACTTTCATTTAGACTTTGGGCTTGTCAAGTGGGCTTAGTTAATAGGTTCAATAATATTAGTCGTAGGTATGTTAGGAAGTTAGATTAATAGCCGAGGATATAAAGTATTTGAGTTGGACTAGATTAGGTAGCTAATGGGCCGGAATGGGTATTAGGCTTGAAGGTGTTGGGCCCTCATTGGTATTGGGTCCCTACAGAGTATGTGGGCTGAATAAAGTAAAGTTTGGGCTTGGGTTATAAATCATAATTATTAATCGGATTGGGCCTTCATAATTATTATCAAGTCTATTGGGCCGTAACATAACTACATGGGCCTTGGTCTGTTATCGGTGTAAGGTTATTGGGCAACACCCTTGGGTAGCCCAATACTATTCTATTAGTAGTTTCTTAGTCCTACCCTATCGATTATAATAACGATTAAGTTTCTGAGGTTGTTACAAATTGGGTCGTTGCCAAACTCGCCGACTACACCGGCTTTGTTATTTGACTGATATGTTTGATGTTTGCACTGTACCCGCACCGCAACGCGCACGGGTCTAATTACTAGTTTTATCTAAAACAAAAACACGTTACTAGAGTAGTTGACCATAATATTTTAACATTGTCCACTTCAATCATCTAGACTAGTTGACCATAATATATATATACCATCTAACTTGTGGACACATTTTGTACCATTATCAATCATTACTTCCCCACTTAAAGAGCAATAAGACGAAAACAAGAAGTAGAAAGAGGAGAAAGTAGATGTCAACTTCAGTGGTGGTTGTGATCATATTGGTGGTAACGGGGCTCGGCGTTGCACAGCCGAGCACCAAAACCACCGATACCAACACGCCACTTATATATTACTGTGGCAGTTACCATCCAATGTCCACAACAGTTTTTTTCAGGAATCTTAACTTAACATTTTCTCAACTCAGAAGTCAGTTGTCCAACGCTGGTGTATATTATGCCCAAGCCCAAAACATGGTGAACGGGGATGCTGTATATGGAGTTGCCCAGTGCCGGAACTACCTCGTATCAGCCGAGTGTTTGGCTTGCTTTGATGTGGCTGTATCTGCTCTTGAACCCTGTGGTTCTGCCAATGGTGCCCATGTCTTTCTGGATAACTGTTACCTCAGGTGACTACTTCCTTAATTCTTTTCTTTTCTTTAGTTCTTTTCTTTGGTCACCTACCGGTCATCAGAGTTTGTTGGATTTTTATATGTAGAGTAGAATATAAGTTTTCTTAAGAATAAAACAATTTATTTTTAGGTGCCATATATGTTTATTTAAATAGGTGGTGGCATTATGGCAGGTAGCAAGTTATATATGTATCTGTCAATAAACGTTGACTTCGTTAATACACTTGATAATGGTCAACTTATGCATACGTACTTAAGAAATTATAATATTTCCAAGATAACTATATATATGTGTTACCATTTAAGTAAATGCCTAAATGGCAATCAAACATTGACTGTGTATTATAGATATCTTATGTTGTATTACTGTGCAATTATCCATGAACTCCGTTTTATGTAAGGACACCAAGCGTAGCCACAATCACACGTTACCTGTACATATATTTATAAGGGTGTGAATTGTTGTCATGATATTTTTTTTTTTGAACGGCCAATAAATTGGAATCACTCACGGAACACTGGAGTATCATCGTGCCACCAATGTTGCCACGCGATCATATTCCACCACCAAGTCACCAATTCAGGAGGAAACTCATAATTATGAGAAAACCCCCTTTGTGAGATTCGAACCCAGGACCTTATGGCCCCTAAGTCTTATCTCACCACCAAGATGCCACTAGGCTATAATGCCTTGGGCTGTTGTCATGATATTGACCTAACAAACATTTGTGGATTTGAGTTTAAACTAAAACAGTTCTATTTAGTTTTGGGTTGAACCCCTGCAAACACGTACAAATTAAGGGGACGGATTTAATAGTAGATCTGGCGGGTTTACGGATTGACCCAATTTTACCTTTTATTTTATTTTAAATTTAAAATCCGTTTATATGTTATAAGTAATTAAACTGGTTGGGTGTTTTATGCCAATTTAAAAGTTATAACAAAAAATATCACAAGATTTAATAGTTTAAACAAGTTCGTATTTTTTGGTTATAGGCTAGTAATATTAGAGTATTGGTATGCAAAAAAAAAATCTTTGTTTAAACGGGTCGTGTCAACTGTCAACACTTGAGAATTCGTTATCCTGTTCAGTGTCATATGTTTGACAAGATGGGTTCATGTTGTATACAGGTTCATGAATTTTTGGGTTTTTGTCGGTTGGGCCTACCAACCCATGAACACAACCCTTTTAGCACCCTTACGCATATGTTTATTATTTCGTTGAACAAAGTTAATAATTGTATTTACAGTAATTTATATGGAGTTTAGCCATGCACAAATTAATTATAAACTAACGAGCAATGAACTTTCAGGCCACCTGTATTGAACACTCTCATTTTTTATAGTACTTAGGTATATACAATGATAGTAAAAAGGTTGCTTTTTGTGTGTTAATTAAGATTCGAGAACTACAATGAGTTCTACAACAACCCGCAAAGTAATCAGGATGTTGATGTCACCGAAATATGTGGTAATAAGTCAACATCTCAGCCAGTAACAGCCTTCAACCAAGCAGTACAAGAGTTATTATCAGATATCATAGTTGCTACCCCAAGAACTTCTGATTTCTACATTGCATCTACAAGACAATTGACTAGTGGTGCGAATGCAACAATCTATGCGATCGCGCAATGTTTTGAGAACGCAGGCCAGGCTATATGCAAGAACTGCTTGAGGACAGCATATGAAAAGTTGTACAGTTGTGTACCAGCCAGTGAAGGAAGAGCCATCAATGTGGCATGTTTTATGAGGTATTCTGAGTTTCCATTCTTTCAGAATAACCAAACAATTAATCTCATACCTTTTTTAGGTAAAGGTGAGGCTTCGCTTTTTCCATTTTAATGTTTTTAGTTCAATGTTTTCCAACTATGCAATCTGCTAATCTGTCAAACAATCTAGAGCGAAAAACGTTGATGGGTGATTTATGTAGGGAGTTCAAGTAAATCTGGCATAGTCATAGGAGCAAGCAGCAGTGCAGGTCTTGTTCTGCTTATCCTTGCCTTATTCTTTTGGTATCGTCGATGGAAGAAGTCCAAGACTGTTGGAAAAGGTAATTCTTTCTTTATACAAGTCACACAATTATCCTATAGATACTATGTTTGCGATATATCATCTGCATTAAAGAATTCAAAAGAACTAAAATACTACATTGGTTAATTTATATATGTGTATGCCTACAATCATAAATTTGTGTAAGCGGTACAACACTTACTTTGTCATACCAAGCAATCCTTTAGGCAGTAAGTCTTGAGTTATCATCCCATTATTATTTACAAAAATGTAAAATTTCAAGTTTGATTTCTCTAGTTCCAGTTACTAATAAAATGAATTACTGTTTGTCTATCATGTGATGAATCGGATTCTAAGGCGCGCAATGTTACCGTTACCAACATTTGAAACTAGCAACAAACAATTTTAGTGAAGAGTATCTAATAGGCAAAGGCGGTTATGGCCAAGTGTTCAAGGTAAGAACAAGTACAAGTTTTAAGACAGAAAATGTTTGGGTGCATCATTTGCCTTTTTTTACTTTGTGTAAATGAAATAACAGATGTAGGATGATGTGGTTAACTGTTTATGGTTTTGCAGGCCATTATAGATGGCGGGATTGTAGTGGCAGTCAAGAAAATCAATGTTGGGCTTAAAGCGAAAAAAGAATTTGAAAATGAGGTTAATCTTATCAGTGATGTTCGCCACCGCAATCTAATCCTACAACTAGGATGGTGTATTGATGGGCCTGAGCTACTTCTTGTGCTAGAATACATACCCCATGGAAGCCTAGACAAGTTCTTATGGGGTAATGCCAAGTATGCTGAAATATAGATATACTTAAAAAAAGGAAAACTGAATATTTATAATGGCCAATGATAAACCATATTGTCAATGTCACCAGTGACACTCATAACTTTCACTTTAGTTGCTAACCGCAATCCCACAACAACAGAAAATAATCTAGGTTTATTTTTGGATTGACATAAATGAAAGTTCGAGGCAGACGAAGTTACTTTTTCATTAGAGTGGGATTGCTCTTGATAATGTAAATGAAAGTTATGAAAGTCATCACATATTGACCACAAAGATTATTATAAGGCAATGAGTCATATTTTTCTATAATCAAACTCTAGTTTGTCATAGAAAAAATAGAGCTTGTGTTGCAAAAGCATTTTCACATATAGGACATCATGGACAGGTGAACAAAAGGGGAGTCTGAATTGGAAACAGAGGTCTGACATTATCTTAGGAATCGCAGGGGTCTTGTCCATTTACATAGCGAAATTCACGTTAAAATCATTCATAGAGATATAAAGTCAAGCAACATTCTCCTTGACAACGATTTCCAACCAAAAATTGCGGATTTCGGATTAGCTAGGTTCTTTCCTGAGGATCAAACACATGTTAGCACCCGGTTTGCTGGAACTATGTAAGTTTGTTTCCAATTGTGTGCTTTATTATTCTCGATTGATTCATTAGTCTTATGTTGGAATGTAACATTCATAAACAATATACTAGGGGCTACACCTCACCAGAATATGCTATGCGTGGACACTTATCTGAGAAAGTAGACACTTACAGCTTCGGTATCGTGGTCCTTGAAGTCATAAGTGGTGTGAGTTGTAGTGATGTGAAGTATAGTGGGCCGCAAATGGAGTATCTCCTTGATCATGTAATATACAACCTTCTAGCTCTCTTTCTTCGGACCACTCACATAAAAATTAAAAACATTGATTTATTTTACTAGGATTTAAACACTACATATTTATTGTACATACCAAGGGAAGTTATACATGTCAATGAGCTTAACGCTAAAACTTCCCTATGAAAATGGTAAAAACGCCATCTTTTACAACTTATAAAGTGACATTTGTTCGCTTGACATGCTTGTTATTATTTTCAATCCGTGACTTACTGTTTTTCCCAACCACATCTTTGTTGATAGGCATGGCAGTTGTACGAAAAAGGCATACATATCAAGTTGGTTGATGAAGCCATTGATCGGAATGAATATGTAGAAGAAAATGTGATGAATATTATAGAGATTGCTCTAATGTGCACTCAGTCAGCTGCTTTAAGGCCAACCATGTCCGAAATTTACCTAATGTTGTCCGGTGAGCCAAGACTGGAGCAAAGACAGATGTCCAAGCCTACCTTCATTAATGCAGATAGAAGAATATACAAAGTTGGAAGTTGAGAATGCGTGTCACAAGAGCCATGACTCTACATTTAGTTCTCTCTGCTTTCTTGCATGCTTTTGAAATAACTATATGGTTTCTTGGAACAATCACATGTAGTGGTGAACCTAATTAGCATTCAACGCATGTTATGTGAAATAAAAATACGAGCATGTACAACCTTTTTTTATATAAAAAAACTAAAACTATATTGATAACAGATCACATATGTGATGTGACAATACAGATACAGCGAAGACTATATAATATTTCAAAATTCTTGTTAGTGTGGTATCGACATCAATGTTTTTAAACCCTCATAGGCCATGCAGGTGGAGGCCTGAATCTTAACACCAACCCGCCTGATGTGCATCTTTGCGGGAATCACTCCCTCAGCAACCCAGAAGAAGTTATCATAGAAGCTTATGGAGGCGATAAGCCTCAAGGGCCGCAACTATAAATTTCGTAATGGGGATCTGGAAGTTGCACCGGGTGAAAAAAAATTTCTGATTCTTACCCTCTGATGGCTTCGTAATCACCTCCCCGGGCCCAGGGATGGAAGGCTCGTACTACGGAGGAATACCATACATAGTAGTTGCAAAAGTGGGCGATCGAACTCTCCAGCACTCCATTTCGCACACACCTCCCAGGCATACGTGGGTCTATCCTTCTTCTTAGATTCATCCTTTTTCTTCTTCTTCCCATGCGCGTCAAACCAAGATGCCATGATAAGAATGCGAGTGAAAACTTAAAGGTCTTGGAAATTTTTGGGAATTCAAATTTTAGAGAAAGGAAGAGAAGACGAAGGCAATAACGTGTAACTGAGGGTTCTCCTCGCTTTTATACATTGAGCAATTAATGATCCTCGGTACCCGTACCCGGACGGAGTGGACGCACGATGGTCCACCCAGGTTACGCCACGTGGAGAAGAGGGACAGCCTGGTACAACTTTTTCAAAAAAGTACCTGACACGAACGTTTTGGATGCTAGTAAACGTCGCTTCATACTCGTTACAAAGAAAAACGTGCACCAGAATTAATTAGCTATCAGCGCATGCCCTCACAACCGCATGGTTGTACACGCAAGATCAACCTGCAAAAACCTTCCCACATAACAACGAACACAAAAGGCAACCGCAAAAAAACTATAACCAAAGACAAAGAACTTATATGTCCATCACCTTATGCGCAAACTCAAAAGATAATGGACTGGGGGACTTGAAGAGATGTGTACTAGGACGCGTGGACGCGTGCAAGCAAAGAATAATCAATAAAAGCTTTTGTGGGCACCGCACGAAACTTAGTACATGACAGCTACAGAGACAGAATGAAAAGGGACGTTCAGCCAATCAGATGCCAACATTCCATGCTCCATGATCTCCTGCCATCAGTAAGGACCATAATGGATGAGTGAAAAGGACATGCAGCCAATTAAAGAAGAACAACACAAATTTCCTCAACGGTCTCACATGTGAGACCCGTGCGAAATAAGTTGTCAATCATTACCAACTCGTGGGCAGAAATCCCACACTATAAATACCCCTTCCTCCTACGAAGAAAGGGTCGGCATTTCGCACACTTAAACACACACATTACACTCTAAGTTTTGTAAGAAAAATTGGTTGAAATATTTGTCCATTCGATACTCACTTGTAACTGCCACGGAACATTAATAAAATTTATTCGTTTCCATTATGTTTTGAGTATTAGTTTGGATTGGTGTTTCTTCACTTAGAATTTTGACATTTATTAATGTTTAACTTGACCCAAATCAAATCACCGACCTGAACATATCACCCGAAACATAGTTGAAGAAATTTTTTTAGGTCCCGTGACTGATAACTTCCGACCAACTGATCCGAATTTTCAAACTTCGCCACCATGTATATATAAATTTGCCGATAAACAGAAATCAAAGACATTAATATGGTAGGGTCAGGTTATTCTACACAGTGTAACAAAAATAAGAAGTGTGAGAAAGATATAAAAAACACAATAAATGACAAAATATAACACAATGAGCCCCAAAATATAACACCATGCCGAAAAATATAACACAATGCCGAAAAATATAACACAATGCTGAAGAAAAAAGACATAATGAATCACAAAAATGACACAATGATGAAAATAAAAAAAGAAACAATACTACATAAAAAACACAATGATATAACGTAAATTCTAAAAACTATAAGGTAAAACTCCCAAAATGCGAAACCTAAAAACTAAGATCGTAGGTTTGATGAGACGGTTCCAATGCCACTTGAATGAGTTCAATCGAAGTCCGTTTGATACCCTTCCTACGACTTTCTATTTTTCTTTTACTGTTAAATAATACAAACGACTCCTATCCTATGCCAAATTTTTTTTTGATCGACTAATTTTTTACACCCCTTTCTTTATACCTTTTTACACCCTTTACACATTTTTTGCATACCCTTGGAGTTGAACTCCCAACCTCACGTAAAAGAAGACTTCCTCTCTACCACTAGACTATAACCTAAGTTGCGAACATTTACCTATCCTATGCCAAATAATTTAGGCCTCTAAATGAACCGAACGTTCATGTACTGTTCGTGAACTGTTCGTCAGGAAATTCGTTTATGTTCGTTTATTTAAATAAATGAACGAACACGAACATAATTTTTTGTTCGTTTAATTAAACGAAAGAACATGAACACACGTTTTGTTCGTTCATTTATGTTCGTGAACGTTCGTTTATGCTCGTTTATTTATGTTCGTTTATTTATGTTCGTTTATTTATGTTCGTTCGTTTATTTTTGTTCGTTAATTCATATTTATATTATATACAATAAGTTTGATATGTTCTAAAAACTTAACCCTAATCATAACATTCTAAACATAGTAGCCGCTCTCCACACTTCACAGCCCTACCTCTCTTCTTCTCCACACTCCATAACCTTACCTTCTACTTCCAGCCAACCACCTCCAAAGCTCCGCCTCCAGCCTCCACAGCCCCGTCTCTACTCTCCAGCTTCCACAGCGCCGCAAGTATGACCCAACATCTCTTATTGTTTTTTTTCTCCATAGCTTTAGCTTTGTGAGTTTTTTTCTCTATAGCTTTGTGGTTTTTTTTCTCTATAGCTTTGTCCATTTGTGTTCGTTTATGTTCATTTGTGTTCGTTTATATTGATCATTTGTGTTTGTTTATGTTCACGAACTGTTCGTTTAGGTTTTAAATGAACGAACATAAACGAACACAAACACAACAAAGTTCTTAATTAACGAACACGAACACAAAAATGTGTTCGATTATGTGTTCGCGTTTGTGTTCAGTTAAAGTTAAATGAACAAACACAAACACGCCTGTGTTCGTGTTCGTTCGGTTCGTTTACAGGCCTACCAAATCATTTGTACTACAGGGAGGCAAAGAGGCGTCAGACATTTTCTCCCCGTAAAACCCTACAGAATCGAGTGTTCTACTGTAGTACATATATGCACAACGTACAATAAAAGTATAACCTCGGTGAGAGCGACTAGGACGTGGTTTTAATACATCTCTCCGTGGAGGCGCCCATAGGTAATAAAAACACAGTTGGGTTTCTCGAGCTTCAAGATTTCATCCATATTATTATTACACTCATTTTTTTCTTTTCAATGCAACACAGTTATCGACCCTCTTGAATAATTTTGCTTCTGGTAATGTAAGAAGACGGTTTGTGGTTCTGGGGTGCTATTGTTTCATGTTGCATGCCAAGTGTTTGATGATTTGCCTAAGTGAAAACATGTTGCATGCCAAGTGTTTGATGATTTGCTATCGTTTTTTTTTCTTTTCAATGCTTTATGAGTCTTAAGTCTTTATATATGTTTGTTGTTTAACATTCTATGTCCCCACATGTATATAATGCAGATTTAATCTGATTGTTTAACATTGTGCATGCATTTATCTTGGATTTCTAAGTTAGTTTTAATTGGGTGTTTTTGAATTGCCTCAAAGGTATGTATTTAAGTGTTTTTTTGTGTTTTTTAATCTTTTTTTTTTTAATTCTGAAATCTGTATTATTTATGAAGTTGGAAATTAGCTAAGTTGATACCCAATATTGGAAGTATAGATCTTTCTGTCTTAGCATAAATGAAAGATTTGTGGTCATCTGCTCATCAGTTATATACCCACTTGCTTGTATTTATCATTATCTAATTGTTGAGTATAAATTTCTCTTCTTGATGCTGCTGAATGTAGTGTTAATGATTGGGATATGAATCTATGATCTTTGTTATGTTTTTGATAATTTAGTCATTCATTACTTTTTTTTTGTTTTGTAAATCGACCCGTTTTGACTTGAACACCCTTTTGACCTGAACCAAATTGAACGTTTTTTAAAATTGGCCCGTAGCCTGACCCGCCTGTTTTGCCAGGTCTATGATTCATGAATGTGAACATATGTGTCCTTAGTATTACTGGGTAACTCAATATATTTCTATGACTTTAGTGTGATAGTAGCTTCATATATTTCTATGACATTAGTATAATGGTAGCTTCATATATTTCTTTGGCTTTAGTGTGCTAGTATTGCATTTATATGTTTTTTCTTGTTATTGCTACTTTGTTTATCTTTTTGCATTTTATGCTGTTTATCCATGTTATGTGCAAGTGCAACCCTAATATGTTCCCTCCGTTTGCATAGATTCTCCTTGGAATCACTTAAAATGGATTGCATTTCGCATAATTTTGGAGCTTCCATGAAAATAGGCCGTCACCCTGTAGCGAGTCAGAGGCAGTTTCCAAACAAGTTTTCTCAACTCTTCTGCCAGCAGCCCAGGAACTTTAGATCATCAAAATTTTGTGATTCACAGTATTATAGCCATTCAAATCGCCATCAATCCTACACCGCCATTTTTAACAGTGTTTCATCCAATAATGGTGTTTCTGGTGAGTAACCAACATAATAATTATACTATCTCTTCTAATTTTTATTGTTAATATTTATTATATTGGCATTCAGAAGAAAGAATTTCTGTATTGGTGATTGGTGGTGGAGGAAGAGAACATTCACTTTGTTACGCGTTGAAACGGTCAAATTCCTGTGATGCTGTCTTCTGTGCCCCCGGAAATGCAGGCATTTCCAACTCAGGTGATGCTACCTGTATTGAAGATCTTGATATATTTGATAGCTCAGCGGTGATAGACTTCTGTCGTAAATGGGGAGTTGGACTTGTTGTGGTGGGTCCAGAAGCTCCCCTGGTTGCGGGTCTTACAAACGATCTTCTGAAAGCTGGCATACATGCATTTGGTCCTTCATCAGAAGCTGCTGCTTTGGAAGGTTCCAAGAACTTTATGAAGAGTATATGTGATAAATACGGAATTCCAACTGCTAAGGTTCGTACTATTTGTGAATCACTTTGCATGTTAAAATCAGGCATTGTTTGGATTTGCGTTTATAAACAACTTGACACGTTATACGTCTGATATACGATTAGTTAGTGGTTAATTATTAACATTATTCGGTTCTGATTATTTAAATGCACGCCGTATTTTTATGTTGGTTTTATTTGGCTTTTGTTGCAAACAAAACATAATGTAGAATTCTTTCATGATCTTAAGCAAAATTTTACTACAGTATGAGACATTTACGGACCCATTAGCTGCAAAGAAGTACATTAAGGAACAAGGGGCTCCCATTGTTGTTAAAGCCGACGGGCTGGCTGCAGGAAAAGGTGTGATTGTTGCTATGACACTTCAAGAGGCATTCGAAGCTGTGGATACAATTCTTGTTAACGGGTCATTTGGGAAGGCGGGTTCTTCCATAATTGTAGAGGAGTTTTTGGAAGGTGAAGAAGCATCGTTTTTTGCACTTGTTGATGGTGAAAACGCCTTGCCTTTAGAATCTGCACAGGACCATAAACGGGTCAACGATGGTGATTTAGGTCCAAATACGGGTGGAATGGGTGCATACTGTCCTGCACCTGTGTTGACCCAAGAACTTCAGTCACTGGTCATGAGCTCCATAATTCTTCCCACTGTAAAAGGGATGTCAAAAGAGGGCTGCAAGTTTGTGGGAGTTTTGTATGCTGGACTTATGATTGAGAAGAAATCAGGATTGCCAAAATTAATCGAGTACAACGTGCGTTTTGGAGATCCAGAATGCCAGGTAAGCTAGGTTCTAGTTCCGATTTGTATTTATTTAACAAATTTCAATTTATGGCTTTGAAGAAGCCCATCCAAACAGCCCACTCTTAAGTTTATATGTGAAACAGGTGTTGATGGTTCGACTGGAGTCTGATTTAGCGCAAGTCCTGCTTGCAGCCTGCAAAGGTGAGTTAAACTCGGTGATTCTGGAATGGGCCCCAGGTTCGGCTATGGTGGTGGTGATGGCTAGCAACGGATACCCTGGAAGCTATGTAAAAGGAACCAAGATTCAGAACGTTGAAGAAGCAGAGGTAGCAGCTCCCGGTGTTAAAATATTTCATGCTGGGACAGCGGTTGATGCAGATGGTAACTACATTGCAACAGGGGGGCGGGTTTTGGGCGTTACTGCAAAGGGCAAAGATCTTGAAGAAGCAGGAGACCGCGCATACAGAGCTGTTGAAGAGATCAAATGGGAAGGAGGCTTTTACAGAACCGATATTGGTTGGAGAGCACTTCCCTTGAAGCAAACATCCTCGAAATGGTGAGATTTTTTTTTTTTCGTGTACAAGAAGCTTACCGTGGTTTTGCTGTATTTATGGGTTCATAAAAGTTAACCAGACCATAAAATCTTGAAAGATGGTGATGTATTATGAAGAGCAATTGACTAATTATTGGTTTTCTTAATTATTGAGCTAATTCTCAATACATGTAGGTGTAGAATTTCAACATGACACGAATCTAAGACGCAATCTATATGTTTTGAGTTTTGGATTGAACCCGTGAACATATTTAGCTAAACGGCCTAATTCGGGTCAACTTCAAGGTGACTCGTATTATTATATTATATATATACATTTGAGGTAGATTCTTATCTACAGTATATGATTGTCCCTGATTTGATCATTGGTTTTTATTTGGGCGGTTAACTATTTGTTTAGAGAGCTTTTTTTTTTTTTTGAGTTAAGTTCCTTTTCGGTCCTTGTGGTTTGCTCAAAAAATCTATTTCAGTCCAAAAGATTTTTTTTGTCTTTTTTAATCCAATACTTTAGGTTTGGTATCTATTTTGGTCCATTCCACTAACTCATCCATTTTCTTTGTCCTTTTTAATCCAATAGTTTAGGTTTGGTATCTATTTTGGTCCATTCCACTAACCTCATCCATTTTCTTTGTTAATTTCTTAAGAAAAGACCAAAATGCCCTTATAAATAAAAAAATTGATATATAAAAACCCTAAATTCTATTCTACAACATTAATATATAAACCAGATTATATAAACTTAATCATATTTTATGATTATCTCGGAAGAAGAAACCGGGTGAGTATTTCACATCTCCTGTCACTCTCACCTCCCTAAAATTCCGACCGATTTTTGTATTTATACAATTGTACTTAATGATGAAGATTGTTGATGTTTGTTAGCTTATACTGCGAATTAGTAGTGGCCATTAAAGTTCTTTCGCTCAAATTTGTTTATTTTTTTGTCAGATCTGAATCTCCTTGTTTACGTATATACGACGAATACTAGATGTCTAAATCAAGAACGACAAATTAATCGGCAAAGAAACGCATGTTTAGTATTTGTTCTTCTGTATTTCATTTTGTGTGATGGATTAACAACTAGAAAATTTGAGGTGATTAATGGAAAATTTAATATAGGTGGAAAATTTGAAATATCAATAATTTACTAGCGCATGATAAAAAAAACATATAAATTTCTATGAGTTCAAAACCGTCACATCGTTTGTGGTTTTCTATTTAAGTTAATGAGTTCAAAATCGGTCGGAATTTTAAGGAGGTGAGAGTGACAGAAGATGTGAAATATCCACCCAATTTCTTCTTCCGAGATAACCATAAAATATGATTAAGTTTAATATAATCGGGTTTATATATTAATGTTGTAGAATAGAATTTTAGGTTTTTATATATTATTTTTTTAATTATAAGGGCATTTTGGTCTTTTCTTAAGAAATTAACAAAGAAAATGGATGAGGTTAGTGGAATGGACTAAAATAGATCCCAAACCTAAACTAATGGATTAAAAAGGACAAAGAAAATGGATGAGTTAGTGGAATGGACCAGAATAGATATCAAACCTAAATTATTGGATTAAAAAAGACAAAAAAAATCTTTTGGACTGAAATAGATTTTTTGAGCAAACCACAAGGACTGAAAAAGAACTTAACTCTTTTTTTTTTTTTTTGGCTAAGCAAGCATATTGCTTTTGGCAAAAAAAAAAAAATATTGGGCAAGTATATTGCTTTGACAAATGATCAAATATGAGACTCCTATGTGAATGCAAGGTAATTTTTTTTTTGTCTTTATAAACGTACGTGTATGTTGAAATTCAATTGGTTTACGTTTCGACGTAAACTTTTTTCTTTTAAATGAGTCGATCAAATATATTAAGTTATTAGAAGGCATAAATTCGAGGTGTGCCCCGCAACGCGGGGCTAAAACACTAGTTTAAAATATTTAGGGGATATTAATTGTCAAAATAAACTAACTTAAACGACGTGTTCTTAAGCGTAATTGTTTTATAAACATTTGTGTAGTTTTGGTGTGTATTTGTAGCAATAAATGTTTATTAGTATATATTTTTTTTTTAACAGAAACTTTCATTAACACCGGCAGGCTCTAAAAAACGGAACAATGTTTATTAGTATATAATATTGAGACTGATGGACTCGCATTTCTTAATTTTCTTAAAATGGTTAAAATGCGCACGCGCTAAATTTTTGTTGACGTGAGCAATAAATGTTTTTGACAAAGGAGTGCCAGTATGTTAACAAACCGAACTGATATTGTTTTCAATGTTTTTGATCGACGTAAGACACGTGAGATATCCATTTGACTTCCGGTGTCGTAACGAACATAACCGATAGCGACTAAATTGTTTTCGATTGATGTAAGACACGTGAGATATCCATTTGAGTTCCAGTACCGTAACAAACATAACCGCTAGCTACCAAATTGTTTTCGATTGATGTAAGACTCGTGAGATATCTATTTGAGTTCCGGAACCGTAACAAACATAACCGCTAGCAACCAAATTGTTTTCGATTGATGTAAGACTCGTGAGATATCTATTTGAGTTCCGGAACCGTAACAAACATAACCAATAGCGACCAAATCGTTTTCGATCGATATAAGACAATGTGTCGATATCTATTTGAGTGTCCGTATCATAACGAAATGAAATCAAATTTCCACGGGAAATCCCACTCCTTGGTTTACAAAATCCATACCTAAAATCTTGCAAGTGTCTTTAAAAATTCAAACACTATTTTAACTCACCTGTCACTGTCACCACTCACCACCAAAGTTCGTTATTGCCAATAAACATCTCACGAGTTGACCAAAAGTCAAACCTTCCTAGTCAACACAACCTACTTCTCGTGGCACATAAAACTCCCTTTTTGTTTCCCGCCAGATCCTCTCTAGATCCTCATTTATTCTTCCAACAACAATTTTAGGATTTATGTTGCACTTCTACATTAACTTCATTCCCATACATGATTCAAAATAATAATTAATAATTCCGTTACAAAAAAAAAAAGATAATTAATAATTCTGATTAAAATGGCACTTAAACTTTCAGCTGTTGAAGCTGCAAATGTTGCGATCCAGTCGATCGGATGCGGGTATGATATCTCGTTAGATTTGAGGCTTAAGTATTGTAAAGGCGGTTCGTGTTCGGATGGTGGTGATAATCAGAATGAGAATCCAAGTAGGTTGATTGAGATTGATGAAGCTGATGCTAGAGACATTTTGCTTCCTGGTGGACTTGTGATTCATAATGTTGCCAAATCTATTAAATGTGATAAAGGCGAGCGCACTCGCTTTCGTTCAGATGTTCTATCCTTTCAACAGGTATATTATTATTCATTATACCACCTGCATTAACATGTTAATTCCACTGGATTGTCAATAATCTTTGATAACTTTTGCTCTGCAGATGTCTGAGCAGTTCAACCAGGAACTATCATTGACCGGAAAAATTCCTTCGGGCCATTTCAATTCAATGTTTGAGTTTTCTGGAAGTTGGCAGAAAGATGCTTCCAGCACCAAAACTCTTGCTATTGAAGGCATGTTCATATCATTATATACAATCGCACTAGAAAAATCCCACATACTACTTTGTGATCATGTGAAGCAAGCTGTTCCGTCATCATGGGAACCTGTATTGTTGGCAAGGTCAGATGCATATACTTGTTAGCTTAAAGGGTCCTTAGATCCATGATTATGTGATCAAATCTGATATGTTTACAGGTTTATTGAAAGATTTGGCACTCATATTGTTGTTGGTGTGAATATGGGAGGAAAAGATGTTATCTATATGAAGCAGCAGTATGCATCACCCTTCAACCTGCTGATGTACAGAAAAGGTTAGAAGCATTGGCAGACAAGAGATTCCTGGATGTTGATGGACAATGTGGATTTGGTTCTGAACGTCTTTCGGTTAATGACAAGGTATTCTTTTTATTCTCATTTGTTTATTGATCTCATTGCTCAAAGTAATTTGATTTACCGCGTGTTTGGATTATCTGATTATGTAGGGCCCAAGTAATTAATATTGGATAACACATTACACACCCAACAAAGCTGATAATCAATTAGTAAAGATAATCCATAAATCTTGTCTGATTCTTTTTATTTTTTCAGTATGAGATAGGAGGGCAGAGGCTCACATTTGCAGATACTAACTCATCAAGTTCTTATTCTTCTAAGGAGGTACCCTAATGCATATTTGGTGTTTTGTAGTGTGATCATGATATTTTTTTGTGTCTTGTACTCTTGCAGTATTGTGTTAATTTGTGATCATATTTTGATCACAGAACCTTGTAAGCATTTTCAAAAGGAGAGGTGGAAGTGATCACAGGAACCTAAAGCATAGCGAATGGTTGCATAGCGTGCAATTAGAGCCCGATGTAATCAAGATGTCCTTTATTCCAATAACTTCATTACTTAGTGGTGTCTCTGGAAGCGGATACTTGAGCCATGCCATCAATCTCTATTTACGCTGTGAGTTGGACTACTTTGACGGGTTCTCGCTGTTTTCAAATAAAATATTATTTGACCCGTTTGAGATAAACCATAACCTAAACCGACCTGTTATATGCACTCAGGTGGTTGTTTGAAGCATAATCACATTTTATCTGTTGGGAGTTAATAACTTTTGTTCTGGGCTTCTTGTAGATAAACCACCAATTGAAGAGCTTCAACAATTTTTGGAGTTTCAACTGCCAAGACAATGGGCACCTGTGTTCAGTGATCTTCCCCTTGGTCCACACCGCAAGCACCAAAGCATGCCATCTTTACAGTTTAGTTTTTGTGGGCCCAGGCTCTACGTAAACACTAGTCCGGTAATACATCTCTTCTTAATAATCTTCAGTTTTCAAATCTTTTTAGTTCTTGTTTACGCATTTAGTATACGTTTCAGCCCATTTAGAGTTGGCAATTTTGATCCATATTTTTATGAATGGGTCGATTTGGGTTATGTAAAAACTCAAACGGGTCAAATGTCTTTTATACATGATACCTCTTGAAAGAGTCTTATTCAAAATTTTATTACCTTTTTTTTAAAGATGGACAAAAGTTTATTTGCGAGCCAACCAGACCCGCCATTTGTGCCATTTTGCCATCTCAATGTCTTTGTAATCCTGAAATAGTTTCTTGATTGAAAGACTTGTAAAACTTTGAATTCACGTCTGCATACGTCTAAAAAGTTTTCAACATTTATTAAGGTTGATGCGGGTAACAGGCCAGTGACTGGCCTGCGGTTATATCTCGAAGGAAAGAAAAGCAACCGCTTATCCATCCACCTCCAACACCTCTCATCTGTCCCAAACATGTTCCAATTTGAAGACGGTCCACATGAAAACTCCACACGCGAAGCATACGACCACAGATACTACGAAAAAGTACAATCAACACACTTTTCACATGTCTGCACCGCACCAGTAGAGTCAGAAAACGAGCTTTCGGTTTTAACAGGTGCATGCTTGCAAGTAAAGGGCCATGGGTTCAAAAAGGTCCTCTTCTTACGCCTGCAGTTCTCAACCGTATCAGGTGTGGCCCCTATAAAGAGCCCAGAATGGGATGGTTCATGTGGGCTAACCCGTAAATCGGGCCTCATATCAAGTCTTATAAGCCATCATTTAACAGGAGTGTTGAACATGAAACAATCACCTCAACCAGCTAAAGAAGTGAACATAAATTCTGCAGTGTACCCTGCAGGCCCACCAGCTGCAGCCCAACCACCAAAACTATTGAAGTTTGTGGACACAGTGGAAATGACAAGGGGCCCGCAAGAATCACCGGGTTATTGGGTTGTTTCGGGTGCTAGACTTGTTGTGGATAAAGGGAAGATCTCGCTTCGGGTGAAGTATTCTTTGTTGACCGTTGTGTTACCCGATGAAATGTCGCGCGAAGAGTTTGAAACATGATGTTTTTGTCACATAAAAGGTTCTGAAAAATGTTGTATGATGAGTTGACTTTGCAAATGATTTCATGTTGTTTATTTTGACATTCATATCTGTCTTTGTTTAACAAAATTTGACTTAAATTTCAGCAATAATAATATTTGTGTCATATGATGTCTTTGTTTAATTATCATTGAAGTATTATCGTCAATGGGATCCGTGGCGCAATGGTAGCTCGTCTGACTCCAGATCAGAAGGTTGCGTGTTCGATTCACGTCGGGTTCAATTTCCCTGAGACCATCCCATACTTTTTGATTTTTATTTTCATATTTTCAGAACCACCCCCTATAATATGGTTTGGTGTCAAATGTAACTACAAATATTCTGAGTTAAATGTCAAACAAATTGGAGAATTCAGCTCGTGACCTATTTAGTATTTAACGCTCAAAAACTATTATATATTTTTTATTTAAATACCAGATTATACCTGGGGATCCGAAGGTGCAAGATGTTATGGCTTCGATTAGGTCTTTTTCGTTCTAAGAGTCATTCTTTGTTTTCGTCTTTGATTTGGAAAGACTAGGCTAGATACCCGTTGTATATGTTGTAATGGTTTTGGCGGCGACCCTCGTTTTGAGGACGCGCCTGTTTTGAATGAAAGTTGCAGTTCAAAAAAAAGATTATACCTCGGGAACGTCCCGCGGTTGAGAAATCTAATATGACATATCAATTTTACATATGAAATAGAATGATACGCTTTACAGTTACATGCAGGAAAGCTTCGGTAGCACCTAAACAAAAACAATTAACAATGTATTTCCAATGTTAACGCCTAACTTTAAACAATTTATAACTCTAATATTAATACCTAACCTAAAACAATGTATAACTCCAATGCTAATACATGTTGAAAAAAAAATCATATTTACTGATTTGAACATAATTAGTGACTTGCCTATACATGATTAATGAATTATCTGAACACTTTGTGTTTTTTTCTTGTATGAATAAAACCTCACAAAAATTGTCGTTTTTTTCTCCGTTTATTATATAGCACTATGGTACTCGTTGGAAAGATAATAAAACGTTCGTTAATTTGGTGTAATTTTTTTCTTTTAAAAAATCTCGTATATAAAAGATATTAACGTTTAAAAATTATGGGAGGAAACATTAGAGAGAAAAATCCAATTTTTTTTTTTTCTAAAATCAATTAATGCCACATGACACACTCAAGAGGGAGGATGCCCTCTTTGAATGCCATGTAGGATTTATTGTTTTCAATAGATATATTTTTTTTATTCCAGTTCACCTTCTTTTTTAGTTGTAAGGCTGGTATAGAATACATTTTATGTTACAGTTTTAAACATTGTTGATTGTTCTATAGATTATAATCAATTCAAACTTGTAAATGGGTGCATTAAAGATTCTTACTTGGTAATTAAGCAAGACTAATTTTAACGAACAACAAAATTCCGATCATCCTGGTAAATACAATGGCAGAAGACCACTCACGCGTACGAACGTAGACAACGCTGGTGACCAGCACACCACCATTCCAGAGGAAACTGACATTCCGAATACCCACTGTGATAAAATCTTTGACTCAACCAGAGCAATTTTGCTAAATTGAAAAAACTAAAATATTTCATACAAGTTAATTCTTGACTTTATTTTATGACTTTATTTTATGTAGATGAAGCAAACATTGAAAAAACTATGCTCTTCATTTCCCCTCTTTATGACTTTATTTTATGTAGATGAAGCAAACATGAAACACCCAAACACCTGATTGTTCATATGATACACTTTTTTATCACCTTTGAGTGGGTTGCCAAGCTTCTCCCAGTTTGATGTAGTTGCTAGTTGAAGAGGTATAAAACATTATCTCCGAGGCTCACCAAAAGAGACGCGGCTCCCACTAAGAGGCCGCGGCCCAAAAGTGCTTCAAAGACTTGGTATGTCAAGTACGTGAGTGAGACCGGAAGTCAAAAGCACCGGGAGTTAGTACTACTAGTCCGAATGATAATACAACATTTTCAACTAGTATAAATACCCCCTCACAAGTACATGTAACCTACGTGCTCTCACACTTCGAACCTCTCTCTCTCTCTATATATATACTTTCTCTCACTAAACAAATACTTATCCTCACGCCGGAAGGTGGTCACAGAGAGGCCCTCCAACCTCCTCTTTGGCGAGCCTAACGATTTGCTCATTTTGCAGGTTTAAGGCTAGAGATCTAATCAAGTTATTCATCACTTTCCTAGCTAACATGTAAGTTCCAGCTTTTGAATCTTGACTAGTAATTCAGGGAATACCCACATGATACGGTTCATAACATTTAGTTCTTCATCACTCATTATATGTTATAACAATGCATTTTTTATCCTCAAACATCCATGCTTTGACCAAAAATTATCTAAGTACAACTTTGTGATCAAATCAGTATATGAGTTAGTTTGCTTGAATGATTCGTGTAACAAAGATAGAAATGAAAGCAATAAAATGACACAGGTGGTTACGAGTAAAGAAGAAAGCTGTAAGACCCTAACCCGTAAACACGCGATTACCATTAAAACTTACAGGCTTTGGTCTTAATTAATAACACTCCCGATTTAGAACTTTAATATTTATGAAATCCAACCCCTTGTGATTTCTACATTATATGTCCCAACAAATTCTATAATTAGAATTACTAAAAACATGTACTAAGGCTTGCGTATTAATCGGGAATTTCAAATGCGGAAGCTAGTTGAGCGTTCGGGTGTATTCGGTTCTTCTCGCGACTTGATCTTTGCTCCGGAAGTTCCGCCATGTGAATACCTAGCACCATTACACAAATAATGGTTAGTGGATTGTCAATAATACACTTAGACTAGCATGATTATCGTTACACGTTGATACGGAACGAACTAGGCCAAACGGCTCCATTTCAAGAGAGTAAACTGTTGCACTTTTCGGCGCAACAACTGTTTGGGTCGCTTTTTACCCTTCTAAAACCCATAATCTGACTTCGACTTTCAAATAAGAAATGTTCTTCGTTCAAATACCTTTCCAGGCATATAAAGAACACCTCCTAACGATTTTTCTTTGATTTTATATGAATTTTTGAAGTCAGGAGAGCTTAGATAACAAAATAACAAATTTGGGGCTGAACCCCGCCGTAACCTACGGCCATCAGGCCCTGGGTTACGGCCAACAGGGGCTGTCCCTGCAGGTCTGTTTTTTCAAATTTTGCTTCATTTACTTGCTTGTTTTCCCCAATCTTTAGGTGATTGTTAAACCCATTTCAAGGCCTTTCCTAGGGACATTTGGGGACATGGTTAGTGAGCTTGAATGGTGCCCATTACCATGTTTAAATAAACTCTTTTCGGCCTATCTAAAGACTATGTGATTTTTACCCAAATCGATATGTTAATGCCATGGGCTATTCAAAACACTTTTTGGCCATTCAAAAAGCATAGCAATCATATTGTTGACTCTTTGGTCACATGTTGAACTAGAAACATCATCTGGTTTATGTCATTAAGACCCGGTTCCTAGTTTTGAATGTTTTATGTCGATTTTTACCCAAATCGACCCGTTAAGGCATTGGACTATACAAGACCCTTCTTAATCACACCAAGGCATAGAAATCATATTGTCAACTCATTGGACACATGTTCAACTAAAAGCATTGTCCGTTTTGTGTCGTTATGACTTGGTTCTTGTATTTAACCTTTAGTAAATCTTTAAATTCCCAAAATGCCCATTATAGCCAAAGCTTTCGATCTAGCCATTTATGACGACACTTCTTGATTCAAATCCATTGCTTTGGACTCAATAACTTGTTTAAAAACCTTTAAGTCCTTCCGGACTTAGATTTCCCCTTTTCTCAAGATTTCTCTTATTTAATCAATTCTAAGCGCATTAGCGCGCATTAAGCATAGTAATGAAAATAACTTACTTGATTTGCACCCACACTTCATGTGGGTAGTTTAGTACCCATGATGCTTCGCCCAAAGGCGTTTAATTAGCTACCGACTTACCGGGTGGCCTTGACCCATATCCATACCTTGTGTTCATCCTCCATGATTCATAGCATCAAGCGTGCATACGCAAGTGCATTTACCTGCGTGCTTTCTAGATAGACACATTAACTTCTTGAAACTCAAATGATAATACCTTACCATTTGATCCGTTTAACCTCAAGAATCTTAATGCTTGGAATACAAGCATCAAGTGTTGGACTCAAATGATGAGGACTTCATCATTTAACCCGCTTAGACCCATAGTTCATGATACTAGGTTACCCAAGTTTTTAATATGGTTCAAGTGACACTAACTTGACCCATTTAACACCATGCTTAACGGCTTCATTCAAATGCTATCATTTAGATTAGAACATCATTTTTCACATATCTTTATTTATTGACCCGTTTGATGGATTTCACCATTTGGTTATACCGCATTGTCTTGGTTAAGGTCATAAACCATGTTTTGTATCGAGTGCACATAAGGTGACCCATTAATAGCTTCTACCCCTTGGGGTTTATATTTATCACACATTCAAGGTTTAAGACTAATGTCTACAACAATTAAGCTATGTCATAGTACATTGGTGTAAGTAAAACTTACTTCATATCCATTCTTGCTTCCATGCGCATTGAGCTTGCATCCGTTTGACCCGTTTGCATCCCTAGTTCTTGTACCTAACTTAGGGACACGTCAAACCTTGTTTTGTTAGAATACATTATATGGATTTCTTTCATTATCCATGGCATTCATGTATTCATTTTACCTCTAGTTCAACCTCACATTTCAAGTATTCATGTTCATACATGTTTACACATTTATTTCCTCATTCAAGCATTTTATCAAACACCTCATATGCACAATTTTCATCATGTTAATTCTAGGTGTTCAAGACTTTATAGATTCCGCCATGGCTTAGCTAACCATTGGCACATGATCATTTCAACAATTAGCACACATACATGATACTAATCACATAGAAATTGCAAGATTATTCCACATACTAGTGTAGTTCATGATTAGGGTAAAAACCCACTACTTACTCATAATACATAATCATGATTTCACATGAATCAACAACATATTATGATTCACCACGTTTTATAGCTTACTTGAAGCCTACTAACACATAGAAGCTCATAGAAACTAAGAAATTCACGTTTTTACCAAAACCCTAGAATTTCACCATGATCATAAATGAATTTAACATCAATTTCGACCAAATAAAAGGTACCTTGATGTTCTTTAGGCCCTAGATAACCCGTTTCTTGCTAAGGCATCGAAAAGCCCCTTGATTTGGCTTGGATTTGACCTTGTTCTTGTGTTTAGGGTTTGGTTGGTGAAGGAGTTTGATCTCCTGATGTTGAGATCGATCAACACACACACACACACACAAGTGTGTGTTTTCTTAGTTAATTTTTATTAATAAAATCCCATTTTGACATATTGGCAACTAAGGCCCCTCAAGTTTAGTCTCGTTTTTATTTTATGGTTAAACACCCACCATAAAACCCGCTTTGTTATTTTATCGATTACGCCTAATGGCATAATAGGCGAAACGAGAGTTTGGGGTGTTACAACTCTACCCCCCTTAAAGAGGTTTCGTCCCCGAAACCTTTCTCTTGTATTTGCTTTGGTTACCCCAAAGTACCTTGGTTCTCTAAACCGATTTAAGAACCACTCGTTCATTTGACATTCTATAGTCTAAGTAACTAGTACTGTATGCTTAGGGCGATTTTCCCTTTGCTCGGTCTCCTAACCCTTCGATTTTTATATAAAGGCCTCGGCCCTATATCACTACTTGAGTCCCACTACTCTTTAGTTTAACTAGACATTATTTCTTTGCATAACATCTGTTTACATACCTTTATAGGGTATTCTAGCTACTCATGTATTTTTCATAGATCCGCTTTAGAACCGCAGACTATCCCCGTCTACCTTTATCCCGAAGGATGTAATGGTCTAGGGGTCCATTCTATCATGCACATTTGGGCATCTACTGTGACACCATGATTGTAGTATGCATATGCATATATTACTAACGAGTAATTTGTCTTGATTTCCAAGACTAACCCGACTTTTTAACATAGTCGTTTTCTAATCCCTTGTATTCATCCCCGAATCCAACTACCATCCAATTTGGGTTTGCTAGTATGTTATAACATACTTAGCTTTACCCTAACGTTTTCCACTCTATGGATAATCCTATTTTAAGAATTCGCCATTTATTAGGTTTCCCTTACCTTTCAGGTTTGTTGTGGGAATCGTTACCGATTTCCACATTTTACCCAACCGGTTTGCTAAACTCCATATTTCAAGTATAACATTCTAAGGCATGACCCATTATGGTTCACCCTGCTTTTTAACCTCACACCAAGTGAGTTGTCCGGTTTACTATGCTCGGGCTCACCCGTAACATATCTATTTTGTGTCCGACAATTTGAACATGGGTTTTCCCCCAAATTCTATTTTGCTAACCCGGTTGAGGTCATTGCCCCAGCCGACCCATTTAAAGACTTTTGAGTTTCATATTTCAAATCGTTTATATGTTTAGAACACTTAGTTTCTAAAAGTCCTTTTTCTGATTACCGATCTCAATATGAATTGAGGTCGATTTTCTTTTCATAAACCTGGTGTTGATTTGTCATTACAACGTAGTGTATCGACTAATATCTTATTATCACGGTTTGCATCAGATTGTAATAACTACACAATCCAACTGTTATCATAATTTGCATTAAATTGTACCAGCGATACAATCTAATGTTATTGCAGTTTACTCTTTTTCATCCTTAACCGAGGGTTGAATGATTTACGGATTTATCACGGCCCAAATCCGTTGTTTATGTCATTAATCAAAAGATTTACAACTTACCCGAATGTGATTATGACTCAACCTTTGATTTTGGTTCAAGCCCCCTTTACGAATTTATCCTTCTATAAACATTCGAGTTTAGTTATGGCTAACCTTGATTAAGGTCCAAGCCTGTTTACGAATTAGATTTGTTTATGACTCAACCTTGGTTAAAGTTCAAGTCTATTTCCAAACCGAATTTTCTCATGACTCAACCTTGATTAAGATTCAAGTCTATATATACAAACCAAATTTACTTATGACTCAACCTTGATTAAGGTTTAAGTCTATTTATTAGCCGAATTTACATTATGACCCAACCTTGATTAAGGTTCAAGTCTATCTCTGTATCAACCTAGGGTAACTCGTATCGTATATTGCCCGTTTTGCTAGCCCAGCGTATAAGCTGGTGCCTCGCTCAAGGTCTTGCATGGGTCGCATCCCTGCCGTGTTAGACAGTGGACTACGTCCAAACGATCCAGTTTGTTGTCCTCTTTGCTAGCCCAGCGTATTCTAGCTGGTGCCTCGCTCAAGGTCTTGCATGGTTCGCACCCCTGCCGTGTTAGACAGTGGACTACGTCTAAAATCCCCCGGCACCTCACACTTACTAAGCCTTTGTTACATAGGTTGTATATGTATTAATCATAAGAAACCCATGGTATCATATGTTTAACACTTACTTGGCCAGGGTAAGTAATTCGCATATGGTACACACGGACTTATTATAATTAAGGCATCACACCCTATGCAAGCAAATTTTCAGCTCATGCTTATGCCTCTTATTTTACTTGGTAAAACCCTTCCTTGATAAATTATTCAATGTTAGGTTTTTACCTTTATTCATTAAGAAAAAGCGATGTGTTTTCAATTTAATAAGCTTTGTGTGATCACACTCATTGGAATGATCACAACGCATTTCTAAACATTAGTTTGGGATGATTACCCCCAACCCGGTCTCGATGTTCAAGTTAAGTTTGTGCATTGATCGTTCATTATCGTGAACTATGCACCTTTCACATTTGCTTATTGCTTGCATATGCAATTACCACTCTTCAGGTGATAATTGCATACTAATGCACCTACTATGATTTCAAGCATGTACCTGTTTGATACTTGCTCCCGTGTTCCCTTTCGTTACTGATCCATTAGCCCGAGTCGTTACTTGGCTTGGTTCTTAGTGAGCATGCTATCAGCCGTGCTCCCGAACCCTCTACAACCTCGTTTGGTGAATCATTTGATCCTCTCTCGATCAAATAAGATGTTATCGTCCCTGTCACATTTATAATTCCAATTAATTAGTAACATGACATTTCAGCATTAGTATGCATCACTACAATAGTGAAGTTAAAATTCTTGTTATGCGAGATTTTCGTTGCCCGAATCAATCTTTTGGGTAGGCCCCATGAGTACCTAACCATTTCCTTACCAAGCTTTTGAGATGGCGAGTATCTACACGATATCACTATTGATTTCCTATAACAATTTCCGATCAAAACGGATGTTTATTATAGGTATTACTTACCAGATTCCTCGATCAAATCTCGAACCAAACACCCTTCAACACTTTGAGCGCACAGTTTGAGTCCAAGTATCCTTTCAGACACTCGGATCCCTCAAACCAATGGCTCTGATACCACTTGTAAGACCCTAACCTGTAAACACGCGATTACCATTAAAACTTACGGGCTTTGGTCTTAATTAATAACACTCCTGATTTAGAACTTTAATATTTATGAAATCCAACCCCTTGTGATTTCTACATTATATGTCCCAACAAATTCTATAATTAGAATTACTAAAAACATGTACTAAGGCTTGCGTATTAATCGGGAATTTCAAATGCGGAAGCTAGTTGAGCGTTCGGGTCTATTCGGTTCTTCTCGCGACTTGATCTTTGCTCCGGAAGTTCCGCCACGTGAATACCTAGCACCATTACACAAATAATGGTTAGTGGATTGTCAATAATACACTTAGACTAGCATGATTATCGTTACACATTGATACGGAACGAACTAGGCCAAACGGCTCCATTTCAAGAGAGTAAACTGTTGCACTTTTCGGCGCAACAGCTGTTTGGGTCGCTTTTTACCCTTCTAAAACCCATAATCTGACTTCGACTTTCAAATAAGAAATGTTCTTCGTTCAAATACCTTTCCAGGCATATAAAGAACACCTCCTAACGATTTTTCTTTGATTTTATATGAATTTTTGAAGTCAGGAGAGCTTAGATAACAAAATAACAAATTTGGGGCTGAACCCCGCCGTAACCTACGGCCATCAGGCCCTGGGTTACGGCCAACAGGGGCTGTCCCTGCAGGTCTGTTTTTTCAAATTTTGCCTCATTTACTTGCTTGTTTTCCCCAATCTTTAGGTGATTGTTAAACCCATTTCAAGGCCTTTCCTAGGGACATTTGGGGACATGGTTAGTGAGCTTGAATGGTGCCCATTACCATGTTTAAATAAACTCTTTTCGGCCTATCTAAAGACTATGTGATTTTTACCCAAATCGATATGTTAATGCCATGGGCTATTCAAAACACTTTTTGGCCATTCAAAAAGCATAGCAATCAGATTGTTGACTCATTGGTCACATGTTGAACTAAAAACATCATCTGGTTTATGTCATTAAGACCCGGTTCCTAGTTTTGAATGTTTTATGTCGATTTTTACCCAAATCGACCCGTTAAGGCATTGGACTATACAAGACCGTTCTTAATCACACCAAAGGCATAGAAATCATATTGTCAACTCATTGGACACATGTTCAACTAAAAGCATTGTCCGTTTTGTGTCGTTATGACTTGGTTCTTGTATTTAACCTTTAGTAAATCTTTAAATTCCCAAAATGCCCATTATAGCCAAAGCTTTCGATCTAGCCATTTATGACGACACTTCTTGATTCAAATCCATTGCTTTGGACTCAATAACTTGTTTAAAAACCTCTAAGTCCTTCCGGACTTAGATTTTCCCCTTTTCTCAAGATTTCTCTTATTTAATCAATTCTAAGCGCATTAGCGCGCATTAAGCATAGTTATGAAAATAACTTACTTGATTTGCACCCACACTTCATGTGGGTAGTTTAGTACCCATGATGCTTCGCCCAAAGGCGTTTAATTAGCTACCGACTTACCGGGTGGCCTTGACCCATATCCATACCTTGTGTTCATCTTCCATGATTCATAGCATCAAGCGTGCATACGCAAGTGCATTTACCTGCATGCTTTCTAGATAGACACATTAACTTCTCGAAACTCAAATGATAATACCTTACCATTTGATCCGTTTAACCTCAAGAATCTTAATGCTTGGAATACAAGCATCAAGTGTTGGACTCAAATCATGAGGACTTCATCATTTAACCCGCTTAGACCCATAGTTCATGATACTAGGTTACCCAAGTTTTTAATATGGTTCAAATGACACTAACTTGACCCATTTAACACCATGCTTAACGGCTTCATTCAAATGCTATCATTTAGATTAGAACATCATTTTTCACATATCTTTATTTATTGACCCGTTTGATGGATTTCACCATTTGGTTATAACGCATTGTCTTGGTTAAGGTCATAAACCATGTTTTGTATCGAGTGCACATAAGGTGACCCATTAATAGCTTCTACCCCTTGGGGTTTATATTTATCACACATTCAAGGTTTAAGACTAATGTCTACAACAATTAAGCTATGTCATAGTACATTGGTGTAAGTAAAACTTACTTCATATCCATTCTTGCTTCCATGCGCATTGAGCTTGCATCCGTTTGACCCGTTTGCATCCCTAGTTCTTGTACCTAACTTAGGGACACGTCAAACCTTGTTTTGTTAGAATACATTATATGGATTTCTTTCATTATCCATGGCATTCATGTATTCATTTTACCTCTAGTTCAACCTCACATTTCAAGTATTCATGTTCATACATGTTTACACATTTCTTTCCTCCTTCAAGCATTTTATCAAACACCTCATATGCACAATTTTCATCATGTTAATTCTAGGTGTTCAAGACTTTCTAGATTCCGCCATGGCTTAGCTAACCATTGGCACATGATCATTTCAACAATTAGCACACATACATGATACTAATCACATAAAAATTGCAAGATTATTCCATATACTAGTGTAGTTCATGATTAGGGTAAAAACCCACTACTTACTCATAATACATAATCATGATTTCACATGAATCAACAACATATTATGATTCATCACGTTTTATAGCTTACTTGAAGCCTACTAACACATAGAAGCTCATAGAAACTAAGAAATTCACGTTTTTACCAAAACCCTAGAATTTCACCATGATCATAAATGAATTTAACATCAATTTCGACCAAATAAAAGGTACCTTGATGTTCTTTAGGCCCTAGATAACCCGTTTCT
Source organism: Ambrosia x helenae (assembly GCA_030844895.1). Lineage (NCBI taxonomy): Eukaryota > Viridiplantae > Streptophyta > Magnoliopsida > Asterales > Asteraceae > Ambrosia > Ambrosia x helenae. The sequence continues at coordinate 12,605 of JAUTDX010005095.1, read as the reverse complement.
TGCTAAGGCATCGAAAAGCCCCTTGATTTGGCTTGGATTTGACCTTGTTCTTGTGTTTAGGGTTTGGTTGGTGAAGGAGTTTGATCTCCTGATGTTGAGATCGATCAACACACACAAGTGTGTGTTTTCTTATTTAATTTTTATTAATAAAAACCCACTTTGACATATTGGCAACTAAGGCCCCTCAAGTTTTAGTCTCGTTTTTATTTTATGGTTAAACACCCACCATAAAACCCGCTTTGTTATTTTATCGATTACGCCTAATGGCATAATAGGCGAAACGAGAGTTTGGGGTGTTACAATAGCCTTTGATCCTTGGGGTTCCATGGTAAAAAACCTCAAGTGGTGACTAAATGTCACTCTACCTCTTGTTTTTCTTATTAATTGCAAATGAAATTAAAACTCGAGAGCAATAGAGATTGATGCTAAGTGCTACACAGAATATGCTTAAAGTGTGTTGTGTGTCCTATATCGATCACATTGCCTCTTTATGTAGTAAAACATAATAACTAAAATTCTAAGATAATTGAGGAGTATTCGGTCTTCAATCCTTACTGTTAGAGGACTCTTTCCACATGGTACACATTTTATTCAACATATCTCCAGTTCTTTAGGATAGACTAAGTCAATATGAGTTACCTGCGTAAACAAGTCAAAGCCAATAGAACAATAACTTGTTAATAATGTTAGTATTCATGATACTATCAAATTACGGTGTTTCGCGATAGCCTACTACAACCGATTAAAAGTATTTTTTTAACCATATGGTTGTCAATCATTTCTATTCGGTTTGCATTTAGACTCTTGGTTGGGAATCCAAAGTCAAGTCTAAATTCGTTTGTACACAGTTTTCCGTTGAAACTTAAAATTTAAATATGTGTATGAATCCCAACATTAAGTGAGGTTGTTATCTGTTTAAACTCCTTAAAATCCTAATATTTAATAAATCATGGTGGGTTAGAACCGAAACCGAACCTAGCCCGAATAGAAGAAAACTTGGAATCAAGAACCAGGCCTCATTTGATACATGAGTCTTCTATAAGAGTAATGAGCTAAACTATGCTATCTACCTTTGGAGTTTGCACAAGATTCAACGTAATTTATGGAAAGTAACTTGGTCACCGTCAATAAGTCTTTAAACGACATTGTTGTAGTTTTTTGCTTGACTAGGATTTGACTAGGAATATTATTTTAGTTTCTTGTTTGCTCAAACATGGCTTTAAGTATGCTTTTAATGGTAATAACATTTTAGGTTACATGAATGATGTGTTTTGCCTCACAATGAAATATATGAGACTGATATTAACATCCCATGCAATGATTACACTATATACACACTAAACACCAAAAGAAAGAAGTGTGACTTCAATCAAACTTATCTATGACATTGTCAACTAGGGCACATAAGCAACGGACGTATAACGAAAAAAGTAATGTTATATCTAAATCCACCAGTTTAGACTTTAGAGACCATTGAGCAATGTGTATCATGGTTAAGTAGCATGATGACTAGGTATCCTTTTTACCAGTGACAGTGAAAGAGTCAAAGATCTGTTAGGTCTCGTACATCCTACTGTATATGGTCCTTCCAAAACAATGTCTACATCTTGTGAAAGATACTTCATTACGTTTACCAACAACTTTAGTAAATATGGTTAGAGACATGATTATGTTTACTTACTCAAACAATGTCTACATCTTGTGAAAGAAACTTCATTACGTTTACCGACGACTTTAAGGAATATGATTAGAGATATGATTATGTTTATAACCTACTCAAACAAACAATATGATGACGCATTTATAGTGAGTTTTTCATGAGTACTTTGTGGTATTGTTGGTGGTGGTCCATTGGCAAAGGCAAAGCCTTTAAAACACCTAGGTTGTGGAGGTCTTGGGTTCAAGTCCAAACACCACAAGACTAAAAAGAAATTAGCCTTTCAAAAAAAATTATTAGTTAGTGGTTATTACCAAGACTATTATGTTGGTATTTGTTCCTCTTAGAGCATTCACATTAGCTCTTTCATAATAGAGTGAGTGTGATCTCTATATTATATAAAGTGGGTATAAGTGGTTGTGAGTAGAGGAGAGATAAAATATTTAAAGGAGACACTGTTCACCAGTAAATTTGGAGGAGACACTGTTCATCCTCCATAATTAATATTTTTAAAAGTGGTTGTGAGTAGAGGAGAGAAAAGGTAATGATAAAAGTATAGAATAAGTATTATTAAATAGAAAAGGAGAGAGAAACGTAGTAGTTTTTAGTGTAATTATAGAGATAAAGATTGAGTAGCTACTGTGAATGCTCTTACGAAACTTCAAGTCCAGTACATGACATAATGGACCCGAATGTCTAGAAATATTATCCTCTTAATCTCTTTATAACTGGGGGGTGAGGCTAACGTAAAAAACTTGATAGCGTAAGAAATGTAAGAAGTAATATAGATCGTTAGATTAGACGGCTAATGAAGGGTACGATCGTAAAAAAACCACGCGTCATTAAATTCCACGAAAATTTTGCCAAGGGCAAATTAGTAACTGTGACGTAAAACAGCATTCAAAAAATAATAATTAAACAAGGACGGGCAATTGAATTACAATTACGTAAAAATCGTTACAAAAGAAAAAACACTGAAATTAGGATTATGAAAACTGAAACTAGAACAATGCAGACGAAGAAGATGAAGAAAGGTAACATAATTATTTACAATTATAATACATATTATTGTAATTTTGAAATTAACAAAATAATCTTAATTGATAATCATGATCAGTTGAAAGAGGATCAATTGAAAGACGATCAAAACAACTGCATGACAAAATGACGATGAATGTTAGTGAAGGTACGTTGTATATCTATTTTTTAAAGTATGCTTGTAGATTTGCATGGCTAATTTACTGTTTCATCTACTATTATAATTTTCAGTTTCATGAGTAAATTTAGTAATTGCGTCTAAATTATATGTTGTTGCGTTTAAATAATTTTGTTCCTGCGTTTAAACAATAATGTGTTTGCGTTTAATTAAATATGGTGAATTTGTTGTGTTGTAGATCCAGATGATGACTTCCAATCCCCTTTGACTAGTTTACAATAAAATAATCGTCTTAGACGCATTGAAAACAATACACTTGACTCGGACAATGATTTTGAAATGCCAAACAAGAAGTTAAATAATGATAGAAAAGTGAATTCAACCGAGTTCGTGCAATACAGTCACAAGAGACTTAAGATGAGATATTCTCCAGCTGATTTTATGGCGACTGTAAATTACTTAACAGATGCAGAAAAGAGTGATGTTAGAGGGATGGGATTTGGCAGCACACTATCAATGGAATACGAGTCAACTGCTACGACATTGGGATACTGGTTATTGATAAACTATGATGATGAAACAAGCATACTAAGTTTGGGCGATCATAGTATCAAAATAACATCATCAACAGTACATGAGGTTTTTGGAATTCCTAATGGAAAGATACCTGTTCTCGAAAAAAATAAGCCAAGGAAGGGTGTTGATACTACTATCGATGAATTTAAAAACCAGTTTGATAATTCACGAATAAGTGTTGGAAGAGTTCTGACACTAATTGGAGATAATGTAGATGGTGAAAGAATATTCAAATTGAACTTTCTAGTTCCCTGGAATACAATATTCGGTGAAATCACAAAAACAACAACAATGAATCAAAGATTTTTATTGGGTATTGGTGATGAATGTGAAATACCAATAATGAACTGGTGTGGGTATATGCTTGAATGTTTGAGGAGAACTAAAGCTGGATGGCTTGGTGATAAAGACTATTATAATGGACGAGGAAATACAAAAGGCACATGGTAGACACATTGAATTTGAACACATAACGGTAGATAATGAGTTGAATAAAGAAACTGTTGTTGTGCATGATGGGAAAGAGTACAACTTACAAGAAGTTCATAATCCAAAGGGTAATGAAACTGGAAGATTGAAGGAAGATGATATTGATAATCTAGAAAATTACATTGATGAAGACTACATGTTACCTGAGGTGTGCATACCATTAAGTAAAAAAAGTGTTGAATTTGAAGCAAACAATGAAAGTAATGAACAGTATAACATGTATTGGGACGATGTCGATGAGCTAGAAAATTGGTATAACATGGATTTGGGGACACAAACACAAGAAATGCTTCAATACTACATAACTCAATATCCGATGACCGGTGTTGAATACGACAACGAAGGGTATGAAAGAAGCCAGAAAGCAAAAAAGGTAATATTTACATATGAAGATGTTATTTTTTAAAAATACGCAAGTTGTTTTTGTAAAACGCAAATTGTTATTTAAATAAAATGCAATTTAGTTTTATTTAAACGCAAATGTGTTTTTTATATTCATGTTCATTGTTAAACTAAAAAAATTGAATGTTATTTTATTAAATTCTATTAATTAGGTATGGATGGATGCAAGGGATAACAAGAAGAGAGAATACAAGGAAATTGAGAAAGAGATGGATGAGATGGTAGAACAAATAAAAACAAAGTACCTTTGGTGTACCGAGTTGATGGAAAGATGTGCAAAGTGGGATTCATTTAGAAGTAAAATAGTAGGTGCAAAAGAAACAAATAATGATGACGAGAATGAGGAGTATAATGACACAAAAGAGATTGTTGTTCGTTTAAACGAAGGAAGAGAAAATGAACAAGGTTTAAAAATTGAAGAGGTATATGAGGATGTTGTTCTCAGATATATATTGAAATGGTTAACTACAAAGTAATTTGAAGGAAATGTTCAAGTCTAAGATGATTGTCTAAAATAGTGGGTTTAACCCCTCTATTTATAGACGAAAGATTACATACAAACTAAGTTACCAAAAGATTATAATAATGTAAGATAATACTACAACATGTTGTAGTATTGAAACTTGAACTAAGACTTTAAGCAATTAATATAATACTAAACTGCTGAGATTAAGGACGGTTAGAAGCTTCTAATGAAAGTACTGATGAGTGACAAACTTCTGATGAGTGATCTTCAGGAGTTTGTCTTCAGCAGTTTGTTCTTCAGATATTTGTCTGGTTTATCTTCAGAACTTCTAATCCTTTTACTCTTTAGGACTTTAGACATCTTTTACTTCAGCAGTTTCACAAAATGTAAAGAGGATATAAGACTAAGGTTTATACTTGGCTTGTCAATCCTCTTTGACCCTACAATCTCCCCCTGGATTGATGAATCCAAAACCTTTGTCTAGCTTTATTTATAAGATCCTCTCTTCCTTGAGTCAAGAACTCTCTAGATATCCTTGATCGTTTGATGTTTGAGTTCTCTGACCTCTAGTTCTGGAAGTAGTCCGATTTCTAGTAACATATCCTGAATGGTTAGAAGATCTTCATCAGATAGTTTTTTCCAATTCAGTCATGTTATGACAGACTTTCATTGAGCAGTCTTTTCTTTCAAGAACCAAGGAACTGGACTTGCGGGTGAAGTACCATTTGATGATTGGAGATTTGGAACTAAAGAATTTGTCTTTGTATGGTATAATCTGTAGATTTGAAGATAGGTCTGATGTTGGTGGTTTTTCTTTTTCAGCATTTATCAGATTGGATCTCCTTCTTTTTTCAACTAGTACAGTACCAGGTGTATCACCACTAGAAATAGGCATGTGATGTTTAGTGACTACCTTGGTCTGTTTTTGTTCTTTGATGGTCTGTTTCAGTTGATATGCAAATGTTGCAGGATCCCTATCTTGAGTTATTAGAGGCTTTTCATCAACAGTGAAATCATCTTCAACAATGATGTTCTTCTCAATCAGAAACATCTTGAAGTCTGTTTTTGTGTTTTCCCCTGACTTTTTATTGGTAGCAGGCTGTATTGGTTTGAATTTCTCCGGATTTGCATGTTTGTCAGCCTTGAACTTTTTGTAAGTGTCATAAAGAATATCTTCTTTCCACTTACATATTTGTTGTTTTGAACCATAATTGTTCTCTACCAATTCTTGAATGATTTGGGCTCTTTTCAACTTTCTGTCTTTCTCTATGGCTAGTCTGTCTGATACAAGCTGTGCCTGATTTACAAGTTCTTCAGTTGAGAGTCCCTTAAGTGAGTACTTCCTTGTCTTTGTGTGTTTGCTGATTTATTTCATCAGCTGTTGTCTTTTATCTTCTTTTGCTGCAAGGAGTTGTTGCTCAGCAAGTCTTTCTTGTGCTTCTAACTCACTTAACTTCTGTTCATAGGTTTTTAACTTGTCTACATAGCTCAAGTCATCCCTTACTTCTAAGCTGTTCCATATCTCATCTTCCATTTCCTTTCTTTCTGCTTTTATTCTGTCTTCTTCTGTTTGTTCCTCTTCTTTTTGTTCTTCTTCTGTTTGTTGTTCTGTCACTGTTATAGAAGAAGAGTTCAAATCAATTGGATTTGTTTCTGTTGCTTAAGAAGAAGTGGGAACAGGCTTTGGAATTTCAGCTGGATTTGTTTCTGTTGCTTCAGAAGACTTTTCTGGTTCAGTGCAGGAAATGTCAACTACTGAAGTGTTGATCTGAGCAGCATCAACTACTGAAGGATTGTCTTCAGTACTTTTGGTCTTGTCTTTAGTAGCTTCTTCAATATTGCCTTGGGTAGACTTTTCAGCTTTTTCTCTAAGGATTCTCTCTTGTTTCTCATACCATTCTTCTCTTTCTTTCAGTGCTTTTTCTTGTCTTGTCATAGCAATTAGCTTTTGAGATTCCTTGAGATTTTGTGCTTCTCTAGCTCTGTTTGAAGCTTCAAGAGACACAGTTTCAGGCTCCTTTGACATCTCCCCCTTTTTGGCTTCATTCACTTCTGGAAACCAAGGAGGTGGAGGTGTTACACCAGATAGATGGGCTAAGTGTCTTCTGCTGTCTTCCATCTTTCTTGACAATTCACCAAGCTTGTGATCAATTGCATTGTTTATCATCTCCAATTGAGTTTTGTTCTTTAACTCCATAGCAGTCATAAAGGTTTGAAGATGACTAAAAATAAGTTGGTGTACCATCTGGTATAGGGGACCATCTGGGCTGAATAGTTGGTTCAATTCTATGCTTGAGGACCTAGAGAATTAGGTAGGCTTTTGTGATTGTGGAGGGTGTGTTTTGCGGTGATCCTCAGTGTGAACTGGGGATGCCACTTTTGGGGAATTGGGGTTTAAGTGGTCTTCAACCTGTTCTTTTGTGACTGTCTCCTTGAGTACAGATACATTAGAATCAGGACCTTAACAGTCAGCCGTCAATTCATTTTGTGGAGATTTTGATCCATCATCCAAATTAATGGAATCATCTGAATCACTGACATAGTCCTCAATGAGAACAGTATCAGTTGTCTCATGAGCTAGGCCCAACCTAGTTGTCTCATGAACCTCTTTTTCTTGGTACTGAGGTTTTCCTACTTCAGGCACAGGGCCTTCATCAGTAGTTGCCACATTTGAGGTCTTAGCTAGGGTACTACTGTCCTCCAATCCATCACTGGATGGTATAAGAGTAGTAGCATCCTCAAATATACCAACGGATTCTAAGTTTGGGCTTAGATTCCTTGGTTCCTCCTCATCTCTTTGGTTAAAGCTGATGACATTCACATCAATGTCCATTTCTATGTTTTCATCCCCTGTATTTTGTGGTGATTGGGGATTGACATTTTCAGATGGAGTGTGTTATTTCAGCTCGGAGAGAATATTAGCTATCTCAACTCCTGATGATGTTTCTTGTTCAGCAGTTATAGGTTCAGCAGTCGGGGTTTGTTAAATTGGTTCAGTTGTTTTGAAAGAAGGGTCAGTAGTTTTTGTCTTTTTGAGTTTCTTTCTTGAAAACAAAATGGATATTGGTGCTCTTGGGGGTTGTTTGAGATGAATGAGATTGAGAGGAAGTTTCAGTCACATCTTTTAAAAGTGCAGGTTGCACATCAGTAGCTTCAGGCATCTCAACTTCCTGAATTGCGTTTCTCTTTGGGTTGGTGGGTTTGGATTTTTGTTGTTTGGTTTGTTTAGGTTTTTTGGGAATGGGTTTTGAGGATGTTGGTTCCTTAGGGACTGTGACATGTTCCCCTTGGTCATCCTCTGGAAAAAGTGCCGGTTTGTTATGCCTAGAGTATGCTTGTGAGGATAAAGGGTTTAAAACTGTTGGTTTACCCACAAGCACCTCTTGTCCAAGTTCTTTTATAATACATTGCATGCCGAACCTTGGATACAACAAAATTTCTTTTTATCATTTTGGTGATGCAACACCAACTCATTGGAAAAGTATGAAGATGCCCTATACTTAGTTTCATTAACAATGGAATGAAAAATGGTTGTAAGGTTGAGGACATCTGATCAGACGATCCAGTCTTTGGACTTAAACACATGATAATGTAGTGAAACAAAAGTTTATATTTTGCATCAAAATATTTCTTATAAATGGTAGCATGTGATAATGTACCTTGGTAACCACACTCTATTATGGTTGATTGGATTGTTCCACTGGGAATTTGCTCAGGTGCCTCAGCATCATCAAAACCTAGTCTGTTTCCCAGGGTTGCCGGTGTGATTGCCATTTCTTTCCCTTTGATCTTCGTCTTCAAGGAAATGACTTTACCATCTTCGGTAACAGTCTCAGCGTTTGCCCAAAACTCATTGAGAGTGTCAGTATGGATTGGTGGGTCAATGGTGAACGCCGTATAATATTGAGATTTTACGATCAAATCAATGATTTCATCGTATTGGGACCAGACTTCATCTTTTTCGAAGTAGCCTCTTCGATTATGTCCATGATTAAGAACTAGAGCCATGGTGTTTTGATAGAACAGTTGAAGGATTCAGAGAGGGTTTTGAGAGAGGGAAGTTTTTGTTTTTGAAACTATAATAATGAAAAGAGGGGTTTGAGAAGTTTAATAGTCATTTTAGGTCAAACTTCTGAGAAAAATAGGAAAAGACTGATTTGCCCTTTTTGTCTAAAACCTCTGATGAATATTTGTTCATCAGGAGTTTCTTATTTTGTTCTTCAGTAGTTTTAACTACTAAAAAATTTTCTTGAAAATACCCCTAAAATCAATATTTGATGATTTTATTATCATCAGCAGATTTTTCTTTTCAGAAATTTTCCATACAGATGTTTTTGTACATCAGTAGTTTTTCTCTCTTTTGTTGATCAACAGAGTTTTGGAACATAGTTAGTAAACAGGTAAGTGAAAGTAAAATATGTACAAAAAAATGAAAACACTTACAGAGTTTACTCAAAATTTAGCATTCCAAGCATGGAAACTAACCTCTGAAATGTTGTGGTGTCAAAAGGCTTTGTGAAAACATCAGCATTTGATTAGTTGTTGTCACATGTTTTACCTCAATTTTGCCTTTTCATAGCAATCCCTGATAAAATGATACCTGATTTCTATGTGTTTTGTTTTTGAAAATTGAACAAGGTTTTGAATGATGCTAATGGCAGATTTACTGTCTACTAAAAGTGGAGTCTTGGTCTCTTTGATTCCATAATCAAGAACTTGATATTGGAGCCATTGAATCTGTGATGTACAGCTTGCAGCAGCAATGTATTCAGCTTCAGCTGTTGAAGTTGCCACATATGTTTGCTTCTTTGATTCCTGGACACTAGACAGTTTCCTAAGAATTGACAACCACCAGATGTTGATTTTCTTGACATTTTACACCCTGCATAGTCACTATCTGAAAAAGCTGTTAACTTGGTATTGCTTGAGCAGGATACCAAATTCCTAATGTAGGAGTTCCTTTCAGATATCTGAAAATTCTTTTGATAGCAGTTAGGTGTGATTCCCTTGGTGCAGATTGATATCTAGCACAGACACAAGTTGAAAACATAATATCTGGTCTAGAAGCAGTTAGTATACAAAGGGAACCTATCATACATCTATACATGGTTTGATCAACCTGTTTTCCTTGATCATCTGTTCAACTTGTGTGGTTGGTGTCATGGGAGGGGAACATGATTTACTGTCATGTAAAGAAAATTATTTCAATAATTCTTTAACATATTTTGATTAATGTATAAAAGTTCCATTTGTTTGTTGCTTGATCTGCAGTCCAAAAAGTACTGCAGTTCTCCCATTATAATCATTTCAAATTTGATTGCATGAGTTTCTTAAATTCATCACATAGTTTTGTGTTTGTTGAACCAAAAATGATGTCATCAACATAAATTTGAACAAGTAAGACATGATTCCAACATGCTTTATAAAAGAGTTTTATCAATGGAGCCTCTTGTGAAGTGATTTTTGAGTAAAAAGGTAGAAAGTGTTTCATACCAAGCTCTGGGAGCCTGTTTTAGCCCATAAAGAGCTTTGTCAAGTTTGTACACCCAATCAGGATGAGTAGGATTCTCAAACCCAGGTGGCTGACAAACATACACTTCCTCTTTTATTTTCCATATAAAAATGCACTCTTGACATCCATTTGAAAACTTAATTTTGTTGGAAATTGCATAAGCCAAAAATAACCTGATGGCTTCAAGCCTTGCAACTGGAGCAAAGGTTTCATCATAATCAATTCCTTCTTCTTGTGAATAAATTGTACCACCAATCTTGCCTTGTTCTTGATAATCATACCAGCTTCATCTTGTTTGTTTCTAAAAACCCATCTTGTGCCAATTGGTAGCTTGTTTGGTGGTAAGGGACAGATTTCCCAGACCTATGCTTCTTCAATTAGAGCAACTCTTCTTTCATAGCTTGAACCCAATTGTTATCTTTGAGGGCTTCTTTATATTTCTTTGGTTCCAACTGAGAAATGAATGCTGAGAAAAAGCAGAAGTTGGAAAGCTGGTTTCTTGTAAGTACCCCTGATGCAATATCACCCATGATTTGATCCAATGGATGATCCTTATGTTCAATCAGTTGTTGTAATCCTGTACTTGGAGATGGCTCTTAAACTTCTTTAAACAAACCACCGAGGTTGATAATATCTAGTTCAGCTGTATGTAGTGGTTCAGGAGTATGTGGAGCTGAATCAGTAGTTTGATTTTGTTCATCAGCAGTTGTTGAAGTAGAAGTTTGTAAACTTCTGATGGTTTGAAAGTTGATTTAATGACTGTTTTTGGAGTCCATGATGGAGGACCATCATCATAAAACCCTTGATCACCATAATAAGTGGGTTTAGATGAAGTAACAGTCTTTTCAGCACCGAAATGAAAGTTGTCAAGGTCAAAGAGTTCAGCAGGATGTGCTGGAATGAGAGTGTGTTTTGACTCATTAAACTTGACATTCAGTGTTTCTTCAACTATCTTGGTTCTGGAATTAAATACCTTGTAGGCTTTTCTAGTAGAAGAGTAACCAAGAAAATAACCTGAATCAACTTTGCAGCAAACTTTGAAATAGAGTCTTGATGTTGAGGATGAAACATTAACCTCCAAAAGCCCTGAAAAAGGAGATAAGAGGCTTGATGCCATGAAGAACTTCATAGGCAGTTTTGGAATGTCTTTTATTGACAAGGACCCTATTAGGTAGGCTGAATCAGCTACATAGATCTTGTTGCTTCAATTAGTGTTTGTTCTTCCTTTCTACCACACCATTTTGTTCAGGAGTTTTGGGAATGCTGAACTGTCTAACAATCCCTTTAGACAGACAAAATTCATCCGGAGTTTTGTTCCTGAACTCTGTCCCATTGTCACTCCTGATGACTTTGACAGAGAGAGAATATTGCTTCTCTACATGTAGAATGAAGAACTGAATTATTTCAGCTGCCTCATTCTTAGAATATAAAAAGAAGACCCATGTAAATCTTGAGTAATCATCAATGATGACCAAGCAGTATTTCTTCTTACCAAGGCTTACAATCTTGACTGGTCCAAATAAGTCCATATGGAGTAGTTGAAAATATGCAGTTGTTTTTTATTCTTCAATAGACTTATAAGAGGACTTATGTTGTTTACCTTTAAGACAGGAAACACAGTGTTCTTTACCCTGGTATTCCTTCAAAGGTAGACCTCTGACCAAGCCCATTTTTGTGACTTTATTTATGGTTTTAAAGTTCACATGGCCAAGTCTCCTGTGCCAGAAATCAGTTTCAGAAGTTGATGCTCTTGAGAAGAAGCAAGCAGTGTTGTTCAGTACTTTGTTTTTTTCAATGTCCACTGGATAGACACTGCCACATCTTTTGGCTATCAGCAAAGTATGATCTTCAATAATCTTCTCTATCAACTTTTGGCCCTCTGGTGATATGATCTTGCATGCTGTTTTGGTGAAAAAGGAAGAATATCCCTTGTCACACATTTGAGAGACACTCAGCAAGTTGTATTCTAAGTTTTCAACCAGATTGACTTGTCAAACTGTATTTTTACCAAAGGACACAGATCCTTCTCTTTGACTGATTAAATTACTTATCAGGTATCTGCATCCTGTCATGGCATTGAGCCTCCACTATCAACATACCAAATGCTATTTAAACCTCTGGAGACCCTCTGTACCACATAGCAAATTAGTTAGATTTAGGAACCCAAGCCAGTTTGGCTTTGTGTTTGCTCTTGAGAACATGAACAGTTATTTTGGACCATTTTTTAGAAATCCATGTCTTTTTAGCAATGAATTTTTCTTTGAGAACAATGGTGGAATCCTTTTGAGATCACCATCAAACTTTGGTCATCAGTAGTTTTACCATATTCATGAGATTTGTAGAAGAT